>JAODVQ020071532.1:0-18101 GCA_025400075.2 Phenganax stokvisi
TGAACATCTTCGGCCGGGAGACGCCGGTCGAGCTCGAGTTCGCCCAGGTGGCCCGCCTGTAGAGGCCGAGCGGGCAGGCGAGCGAGTCCGGCTCATACGGGCGAGGCCGTGGACCGTGAGCGCAGCGAACAAGAGCGGGAAATATGATGCTCCACCGCGAGCCGGTAGCCTTTGCTACGAGGTTGCGGTGATCCCGGCCTGCGGGTTGTAGCCGGCCACCGGACCCGCCACACTGCGAAGTTGGCATCATATTCTCCCGCCCTCCACCCCGCCCCCAACTACCTGAGAGAGTCCGATGGCACGAAAGCCGGTCGCCGCGACAGTGAAGATCCAGATCCCTGCCGGCCAGGCCACCCCCGCGCCGCCGGTCGGCACCGCGCTCGGCCCCCACGGCGTGGCCATCATGGACTTCTGCAAGGACTACAACGCCCGCACCGACCACATGCGGGGGCAGATCATCCCGGCCGAGATAACGATCTACGAGGACCGGTCGTTCACCTTCATCACCAAGACCCCCCCTACGTCGTACCTGATCCGCACGGCCGCGGGCCTCGAGAAGGCGGCCGAGGAGCCGGGCCGCGGGACTGTGGGCACCATCACCGACGCTCAGCTGACCGAGATCGCCGAGTTGAAGATGCCCGACCTGAACGCCAACGGCCTGGAGGCGGCCAAGGCGCAGGTCGAGGGCACAGCACGATCCATGGGCATCGCCGTCGCCTGAGGGCCCACCGGAGCACGGAGAGCGACTATGGCCAAACCCAAGAAGCACGAGGACGCGGTGAAGTCCTTCGACCGCCTGCGCCTCCACAGCGACAGCGAAGCGGTGAGTCTGGTGAAGAGCCTGGCCAAGCGGCGCTTCGACGAGAGCGTCGATGTGGTCGTGCGGCTCGGAGTCGATCCCCGCAAGGCCGACCAGATGATGCGGGGGACCATCTCGCTGCCGTCGGGAACCGGCAAGGAGGTGAGGGTCGCGGTGTTCGCTCAGGGCGAGACCGCCACGTCGGCACGCAAGGCCGGGGCCGACCTGGTGGGCGCGGAGGATCTGGCCGAGCAGGTGCAGGGGGGCATGACCGACTTCGATGTGGCCATCGCCACACCCGACATGATGCCGGTGGTGGGCAAGCTGGGCCGCATCCTCGGTCCCCGCGGACTGATGCCCAACCCCAAGACCGGCACCGTCACCAACGACGTGGAGCGCACCATCGAAGAGTTCAAGGGGGGCAAGGTCGAGTACCGCACCGACCGCTTCGCCAACGTGCACGTCCCCATCGGCAGAGCGTCCTTCGCGGAGGCGGATCTGGTGAAGAACCTCAGAGCGGTCCTGTCCGAGCTCCACCGGGCCAAGCCGGCGGCGTCGAAGGGCAAGTACGTGAAGAAGGTGGTGCTCAGTTCCTCGATGGGTCCCGGCGTGCGCGTCGACCCAGCCGAAGTCGGAGCAGAGGAGTAGCAACCATCGGGCTGCCCGGCGGCTCTCGGGCGCGGGGTGGCCGACCGTGCTGCGAAGGCTGCCGCAGGCCCTCGAAGCAGCGGCCCTCGGGCGCGGGGTGGCCGAGGCCGGGTTCATGTTGTCGGGGTGGCGAGGCCCCGGCGGCGTCCCCTTCGGCCCTGACGCGGCCGCCTTCGCGGTGTTTGCGCGGCCAGCACGGCCGGATCGGGCGTCTGCGTCTGATATATGGCTTTGCCGCATGCGCCGGGCCGCCGAGAAGAACCAGCACGGCCGGATCGGGGCGTCGGCGTCTGACATCTAGCCATCGCGCATGGCCACCCGCCCCGTGAGGGTCCAGCGTCGCCATCACCGACTCCTGCAACCGGTGGGCAAGTCTCACGAACCCGATCCTGCGAAGTAGACGCCCGCGGGGTCTGCCGGTGCCTGCTGCCTGCCGCCTGGCATTCGGTGTCGCCGCCCGATCAACAGACGACTGCCAGACGCGCCGCCTGGGTCGTCGGTCGCCGGTGGTGGCTTACCCGGTACTCGCCTGTGGCTACCGGTTCCGCGGTGGTGGTTGTCCGGTTCTGGGCGGTGGCTGGGGAGCTTGGTCGATGTGCCGGGTTTGGCTGGTGGGCTTGGGCCCGGTACTCGCCTGTGGCTACCGGTTCCGCGGTGGTGGTTGTCCGGTTCTGGGCGGTGGCTGGGGAGCTTGGTCGATGGGCCGGGTTTGGCTGGTGGGCTTGGGCCCGGTTCCCGGCTGTGGCTACCGGTTCCGCGGTGGTGGTTGTCCGGTTCTGGGCGGTGGCTGGGGAGCTTGGTCGATGGGCCGGGTTTGGTTGGTGGGCTTGGGCCCGGTTCCCGGCGGCGGCTAGTCGGGGGCGAAGAGCGGCACCGGTCTTGCGCCCCGAAGGACGGCCCGGGCGGCCGCTGGGCCTGGCCTGAGCCTCTCGGCGGTAGCGTCGGCTGGCGCGGTGCTGTGATGGGTACCGTTGCGCGTTGTTGCGCGTACCGGCTGCGCAGGGGCGTGGGCGGGTCCGTGGTTGATCGTGTCGGGGGCGTGAGCGGGTCCGTAGCTGAGTTGGCAGGGTGGGTGGAGGGTGCGGTTGCCGGGTGGTCCGTGTATCCGCCAGCCGAAGTGGTGTACGGCGTTGTGGTGTTGCCAGCAGACGAGCACGAGGTTGTCGAGGCTGGTGGGTCCGCCTTGTGAGACTGGTTCGACGTGGTGGATGTCGCAGAGGTCGGGGTCGGTTCCGCAGGCGAAGCAGCCGCCGTCGCGGGCGATGAGTATCTGGCGTTGGGCCTCGGTGGGCCGTCGCCGTGGGTGGGTGCGCCAGATGGGTCTGCCTTTGCGGTCGTAGATCACCCCGGTGAGGCGGGCGTCGCAGGCCAGTTCCTCGAGCACCGATTGAGGCAGCCGCTCGCCGTCGGGGAGTTGGGCGATGAGTTCGCCGGTGGTGTTGTCGACGTGGGCGACCACGCAGATGTCGGCGTACGGCTCGCCGCCGCCTGAGCGGGCGCGGCTGGAGGTGAGATTGTCGAGGGCGTCGGCCATGCACTGGTCGAAGTTCCGCCGTCCGGCGCCGCCGTTGCTGCCGTTGCCGTTGCTGCCGTTCTTGCAGGAGTTCTTCTTGTCGGCGTCGAGCATGCGGGTGGCGTCGGCTCTCAGCCGGCTGTGGATGCGCCGACCGGTCACCTTGTCGAACTCGCCTCGAAGGTGCACCATCCCGTCGTCGCCGTCCCACATGCGCACACAGCGGCGAGCCCGCTGGCGGGCATGCTCGGACAGGCCGCTGTCGCCCTGGCGCTGCACCGCCCAACGGCGGGCCTCCTTGGTGAATTGCTCGGGCCGCAACGATTCCGCTTTGGCCAGCAGATCCCCATCGCTCTCGACGTCGGCCGCGCACGTCCTCTTCACTGTCTCTGCCAGCCGCCTGGCGTTGGACACAGACACCCGCCCCGACTCGACCGCATCGCGCAGCTTCGGCGCCTGCCGCAGCGCCTCGGCCGTCTTGACCTGGCTGCGGGCCTCCCAGCGCGACAGCCCGGCAGTGTCGGCGAGCACTTCGGTGCCGCCGTCGCCGCGGCGCTCGCGGCCCGCGATGTCGGCCGCGCCGGCGACCTGGAACGCAGAGTTGATCCCGGCGATCGCCTTGGACACTGCCAGCGCTTCACGGACTTCCGCGCACGGCGCCTCACCGGCGTTCACCAGCGCCAGCATCTCCCTGACTGCGGCCTCGGCCCGTCGAGCGGCTTCGATCAACATGAACAGATGATGCCATAGGGGTACGACATTTGTCAAGCATTACCATGCAATATCATTAATTTCCTTTAAGTTTCTGTTCGCAGGCGGCCGCTTCAACTAGTGGGCAATAGGGCGGACCTCGCGCCGGTGGTCGGCTGGGTCGGCCGCAGGACGCTGGCCATGGGATTTCTCTGGGTCGGTGGCGGGACGCTGCCCGTGGAGCTCTTCCGGCGATCCTGGCGCGGGTTGGTAGGTGGGGTCGAGTTCATGTTGTCTGCACCCACAACGCCCCCACAGGCGGACGTAACCCGACGAGCGTTGCTGGACTGTCCGCCAGAGGCGGTAGGATCGCCGGTCACCGCTCTCACCTGAGACATCCGGTGCGCTCCGCGGGGAGCACCAATGGGCCGGCTGGCCCGCCGGACGAGGAAGGCACTCATGACAGTCCCTAGGCCCGAGAAGGCGGCGGTGGTCGCCGAGGTGCGTGACCGGCTCGAGGCCAGTGATGCGGTCCTGCTGACCGAGTACCGCGGCCTGAACGTCTTCCAGATGGCCGATCTGCGCCGGTCCCTGCGCGCGGCGGGCGGCACTTACACGATCTACAAGAACACCATGGTGCGTTTGGCGGTGGCCGATCTCGGCATCAATGTGGCCGATCTGCTCACGGGCCCGACCGCCATAGCGTTCGTCGGCGAGGGCGACGACAGCAGCGGCGACGCGGCCGCGGTGGCCAAGGCGCTCAGGGACTTCTCCCGAGCCAACCGTGCGCTGGTGCTAAAGGGGGGGGTGCTGGGCACCAAGGTTCTCGGCCCCGGGGACCTGGTCGCGCTGGCCGATCTTCCCTCCCGTGATGTGCTCCTCGCCCAGCTCGCGGGCGGTTTCCAGGCGCCGCTGGTCAAGCTTGCCGGCTTGCTGGAGGCGCTGCCCCGCAACTTCGCCTACGGGCTCATGGCGCTGATCGACACCCGCCAAGAGGCCGGAGACGGCGACCAACAACCATCGGAAACACAGGAGGCCTGAACCGTGGCAACCAAAGAGGAGATCCTCGATTCGATCTCGCAGATGACCGTGCTCGAGCTGAGCGAGCTGGTCAAGGAGTTCGAGGAGCGTTTCGACGTGACCGCGTCTGCGCCGGCTGCGGTCGTGGCGGCTCCCGCGGCCGGAGACACGGCCGCTGAGGAGGAGGAGGCCAAGGACTCCTTCAACGTCGTGCTGGCCGCGGTCGGCGACAAGAAGATCCAGGTAATCAAGGAGGTGCGCAGCCTCACTTCGCTCGGCCTCAAGGAAGCCAAGGAACTGGTGGACAACGCACCCAGACCGGTGCTCGAGGGCCTCCCCAAGGACGACGCCGAGAAGGCCAAGGCCGCGCTGGAGGGCGTCGGCGCCGAGGTCGAACTCGTCTGACGCCCCGGCGTCCCGGCGGAACCTGCGTCACCAGCGGCGGCCCCGGCGGGTCGTTTGATGGACCGGCGGGTGGAGCTGGAGGGTCCCAGCAACTTCCGTGACCTCGGTGGCCTGCCCGTCGCCGGCGGCGGCTCGATCCGCACTGGCCTGGTGTTCCGGGCCGACAGGCTGTGCACGCTCACCGACGCGGACCTGCGCCGTCTGGAGGCGGCAGGCATCGGGCATGTCTTTGACCTGCGCTCCGAGGCCGAGGCATCGGAGTTCCCGGACCGGGTCCCTGCGGGGGCGTCCTATGTGCGCCTGCCGATGACCAGCGATGAGACCTTCGGGACCCGCACCGTCTATGACCGCATAGTCGCCGGCGAGATCGAGTCCTACGGCGAGCCGGAGATGGTGGCCGGCTACGTGCGCATCATGAGGAACTTCGGCCCGTCGTTCGTGAGGATCGCCCGCCAGGTCGGGGTGGGTGATCCGGTCGTGATCCACTGCACCGCAGGCAAGGACCGCACCGGGGTGGCGTCGATGCTGCTGTTGGACCTGGCCGGGGTGGCCGCAGAGCATGTGGCGGCCGACTACGCGCTGTCGTCGCAGCGCCGCCCCAGCCTAGATCGCGATCACACCGAGGCCAGGTCGCTCCGGCCGATGCTCGAGGACCTGGGCCTCGATCCGGCCGGGTTCGCTCCCCTGTGGGAGGCCCGGCCCGCCGTCATCCTCGCCACCTTGCAGGAACTGCAGCACCAATGGGGCGGCGCGGCCGGCTACCTGTCGGCTGCGGGCGCCAGCGACGCCGACATCGCCACCCTCCAGACCACCCTGCAGGCCTGAGCCTCCGACCACACGTCGCCGCAGCGCGCGAGATCGCCAGGAATCGGCCTGATGCCGGGGCGGGAGCGAGCCTCCAGACTCGGCCGCGTGCTGGTTGCTCGCCGTGTGGCGCCTGCACTGTTCGACTTGATTTGATTTGCTCAATGCGCCGACTCATGTTGCTACCTCCAGAAACTCCTTCGGGAGAGCCGCAAGAATCTCGATTTGATTTGCTCAATGCGCCGACTTATGTTGCTGAGGCTACCTGCCACGAGCCAGGCATGTGAGAGAGCGGTCTTCTGAACTGTTGGAGTTTGCGACGTGGTACAGCGAGAAGATCAGTGACACGCAGGCCTGCGGGGCCTGCCGCGCAGCCTTAGGCAGCAACAGCGATAGCCGTCGCCTCAGGCGCGCTGTGATCCTGATGGTCGTGACAGCCGTGATCGCGGTCGCGCCGATGGCGTCGACAGCATGGAGCGCACAGACCACCCCCACAGACACCTGCGTTCAGGATCTGGGGACTCTTGACGCCACCACGACCTCGGCGTCGGGTTCGGGGATCATCGCGGTGGACGCGTCGTGCACGTCGAGTCTGCGCGATCCCGACAGCACCAGCACGTTCTTTGCGCGTCGGCACACGTTCACGTTGGCTGAGGCGGCGACGGTGTCGGTGTCGGTTGATGACCGGTCGCCGGGGTCGGTGAGGACCTATCTGGTGCTGTCTGATTCGTCGGGGGTGGTTTTGGGCCGCGCGGCCGGTGACAGCCGCTTTCGGAACTCGCGGTTGGACTATCTGCTGCTGCAGTCGGGAACCTACACGGTCGAGGCCACGACGTACTCGGCGCAGGCCACTGGCGGCTACCGGGTGGATGTGCAGCGCTGGGCGGCGGATGCTTGTGTTCGGGATCTGGGTTCGTTGGATTCGACGTCGACCGTCGCGAGCGGTTCGGGGATCATCGCTCAGGATGCGTCGTGCACGTCGAGTCTGCGCGATCCCGACAGCACCAGCACGTTCTTTGTGCGTCGGCACACGTTCACGTTGGCTGAGGCGGCGACGGTGTCGGTGTCGGTGGGGCCGAGCTCGAGCCGCTCGTTTCTGGTGTTGTCGGACTCGTCTGGCACAGAGGTGGGCCGCGACCAGGGTCGGGACTCCAGTTGCAGTCGGGGCCGTTGCACGTCCAGCGAGCCGGCGCGGCTTGATCGTCTGCTGCTGGCGGCGGGGACTTTCACGGTCGAGGCCACCACCGGTGACGCGGCCGCGACGGGCGCCTACCGGGTGTCGGTGAGTTGGGCGCCGGTGTATGAGCCGTTGAGTGTGGTGTTGGTGGATGCGTCGTCGGTGGAGTTGGTGTATGACGTGGCGTTGGATGCGGCTTCGGTGCCGCCGGTTGGCGCTTTCGGTGTGAGTGCCGCTGGGGTGAGTCACGCGGTGGGCGCGGTTTCGGTCGTGGGGCAGGTGGTGACGCTGTCGTTGGCGTCGCCGGTGCTGCAGTCACAGGGGGTTGTGGTGTCCTATGCGGTGCCGACGGCTGCTGGGGCGCGCCGTCTTGAGGCGGTCAGTGGGGCTGCGGCGGTGGGTTTTGCTGCCAGGGCGGCGCTGGTGCCGCCGAATGCGCCGGTGATCACTGCGGTGGAGTCGAGCGCTAGCGACGGGCTGATGGTCTCATGGGCGGGGGTGGCTGGCAGCACCGGCTACGAGTTGCGGTGGCGTCGCAGCGGTGAGCAGGTGTGGCAGTCGGCGCGCGTCGGTGCGGTGCAAGAGTTCACGATCAGCGGTTTGGTGCGGGGCGCGCTCTATGGGGTGCAGGTTCGGGCGGTGAAGACGGGCGGTGACAGCGGCCAGAGGCTGTATGTGACCGTCTGGTCGGGGTCTTCTTCGGGTATCGCTGGGGGTTGGACTCCGGCGGATGTGACGGTTGTGCCCGCTGACCGCGCGCTGGTCGTTTCTTGGAGCGATGTTCCGGCGGCTGCGGGCTTTGAGGTGCTGTACTGGCCGTCGGGGGACTTCTCTGATCGCAGGCGGGTGCCTGCGGTGCGCGACGGAGACGGGTGGCGCGCCGACGCTGCGGGGTTGATCGACGGCGAGTCCTATGGCGTCGCGGTGCGGTCCGTGCGCACGGTCGCGGCTGATCCCGTGCTGTTCCCCGGCGGGCAGGAGACGGTGAGGAGCGCGTGGGTTACGACCTTCGCGGTGGCGGGGACCTTCCTGGGCGGCCGGATGTCGACATATTCTTCGGTCGGTGTCATCTTTCAGAGGATCAGGGGAGCCCGCTACAGCGTGTGGTGGGGTGGTGGCTGCGAGGGTGACTTTGTTCTGTGGGATCGCCGCACGGCCGCGGATGTGTGGTCGCGGGTGAACGGTCTCACCCATTTCGATGACGGTGCGGGAACGTACCGGCTGACAGAGCCTGACCTCGGTTTCAGAACCACCAATGCGCCATCGGCGTTTCAGGACATCCTGCGGCGTGTGGAGGGTCGGCGTCTGCAGCTGCGGTGCTCACCCGCGGCCGGAGCGCTGCCGACGACTGCTGAGCGGCCGCCGGGTCGCCTGCTCGGCGAGGTCGTGTTCCGTCGCAGCGGAGGCAATTCGCCCCAGGCGCCGCCGAATGTGGGCGCGGTGGGCTACTTCGGCGGTGAGCTGGTGGTGTCCTGGGACGGGTTCACCGAAGCCGAGCTCGCCCGGATCAGGTCCAGTGTCGTGGGCTATGAGTTGCAGTGGCGCTGGTTCGACGACGACGGCACAGAGCACACCTCAACTGCGGGCGCGATCTCGCCGTTGCACCGCAGCCACACCATCCAGGATCTGGTGCCCGGGCGTGCCTACGACGTGCGGGTGCGCGCAACAAGCTCCACCCACGACGGCGCCTGGTCGCCCTATGTGAGCGTGTCGGCGCCGCAGTCCGCCTCGTTGGACTACGACTTCCCCCAGGGTTTCACTGTGGATGTCGAGGCCGGCAGCACACGGGTGGGACGCGGCGGCCACTACAGCGTCGTGGTGTTGCGCCTCGCCGATCCCGCAGGGAGCACAGAACTGAGCCACATCGGGCTGCCGGTCCCCGCCGACGCGCCGCTCGCGGACGCGGCGGTGCGGGTCTCGATCAGCGCCGGGCCCAGCGCAGGCCAGGAGGTCATCTGCGTCAACACCAGCGGCTCAGGCGACGCACCGGCCAGCGCCGCGCCGTGCACCACAACCAAGACCGGGCACCTCGCGCTTTACTACCAGGTCCCCCTCGCCGGCGTCGACGCCGACCGCATGCAACACGACGTGCTGCTCGTACACCACGACACCGACGGCGACGGCACCCTCAACACCCGCCACACCTCCTCAGGGATCCCCTATGACGCCGAACCCGCCCGCCGGGTGGTGCTGCCGGTAGCCAAGGCCGCCAACTACATCGCACTGGGCGACTCCTACTCCTCAGGCGAGAACGGCGACAACCCCGAGTCCGGCACCTACCAAGACGGCGTCTCAGACGCCGACGGCGAATGCCGCCGCTGGGATCTGGCGTACCCCTACATCTTCAACGACGACTTCCTCAAGAACCGCGAACTCCGCGAACTCAATGTCGATGTGACCTTCAAGACGTTCGCCTGCACCGGAGCTGAGACTCTCCACATCTATGACCCAGCAGACCCCAACCCCACGCCCCCGCCCGGTGAAGCACATGACACGGACAGGCCCTCACCCCATGCACAGTTCGGTGAGCCCGTGTACAGGCCCGCCAGGCCTGGCGCCGACCGCGAACTGTTGCACGAGCGCCACCCGCGCTGGGAACCCCGCCAGGCCGCATCGCTGGCCGATGTTGAGGCGATGCGCGATGTGGACATGGTCACGCTCACCATCGGCGGCAACGACGCCGAATTCGCGGCCAAGATCCGTGATTGCGCCCTCGTGCACGAATGTAATCCAACGGTCTCTGCCGCGCGGTTGGAACAGATCGAGCAGATGGTCGTCGATGTGTTGGAGCGTGTGAAGCTGGCCGCGCCGGATGCGGCGGTGTTCGTGCTGGGGTATCCGCATTTGACCCCTGAGGTCGACCCGTGTGCCAACCCACAGGAGATCGAGCATCCGCGAAGTGGGACGCAGATCATCGAACTGGACTTCAGCGCTTTGCCTGATGGCTGCGAAGCGTCGTGGGACATGTACTTCGACGCGGTCGACAGCTGCGACACCCTGTCCGCGGCCGGCGTCGTCCGCGGCTCTGGTGGCTACATCATTGGCGTACCGTTGCAAGCCGCTTTGGGTGATGATCGCACTCGGATCGATTATCGTGAGGCCAAAGCCATATGGTCCGTGGCAGACCAATTGAACGCAAGGCTTGCGAGTGCGGCCATGAGTGCTCGGGTGCACTTCGTGGATGTGGTGGGCGGGGTTCCGCTGGACGATGCTCCTCGGGGGTTCGTCGGTCATTCGTCGTGTAACCGCTCCGATCCTTGGATGAATGGCTTCGTCGTCAAGTCCAGTCGCCTCCCAGCTGTAGACGGCAAGGATGACAGTTCGTTTCATCCGACTGCGGAGGGCCAGGATGCGTATGCGCGTATTCTGGAGGAGTACATCAGGGTCCAGATCAAGGTGGGCGCGGCGTTGAATTCTGCGGGGTTGCCGGTGACGCCGGTGCCGCTGAGTCCGGAGTCTTCTTCTGGGCATACGGGCCATGGGGCGCGCGGCTCGGCGGACTCTTCGCAGCGGTCGACCAAGGGCAGAGGAGATTCTGCCGTCGCGGAAGGTGTCGTTGCCGGGGGTTCGGGTCAGCCGCGTTCGTCTGTGCAGCCCGTGGGGTCGCACGGGTTGTTGCTGGCGCGCCCCGCGTCCGACGTGTCGGGTTGTGGGGCACCGTTCGTGTCTCCCGGCGAGCAAGTGACGCTGACCGCGGCCGGGTTCGCATCCAACGCGATGGTGAGCTTCACGGCGCAAGCAATTTCGCTGGGCAGCGCACAGCTCACCGCGCCGCAGATCGCCGCTGCGGCCGCCGACGCCGACGGGGCCATCACGGTGGTCTGGACGGTGCCCGCAGCTCCAGGTGCGACGGTTGATGCGGCTTCGCGCGCTCTCATCGTGGATGCGTCTGGTCTCAACGACAGTGGCGGTACCCATAGCGCCCGGATGGGTCTGCCGTTGGTCGTCTATCCGGCCACCGCGTCGTGCGCGAAGGCAGACGCCGCGTCGACGACGCTGGGCGCGTCAGTGCGGGTCGTGGTGCTCGCCAACGACATTGCGCCCACGGGTGGCTCTCTCGACGCTGCTTCGGTGCAGGTGCGCGCGGCGCGTGGCGGCAGCTTCACGGTGGACTCGACGACAGGCGCGGTGACCTTCACGCCCGATGCGGGATTCTGGGGAACAGTCGAGTCGTCCTATGTGGTCTATGACAACTGGGGCATCGGCACAGAAGCCGCTCTGACAATCAGCGTGGACGCGGGCTGCACCGTCACCGGCACAGCGGGCACTGTGAGGATTGTGGGCACCGACGGTGATGATGTGATCTGTGTGCCGGATCGCGATGACCGCAGGGCGTTTCATGTGATCGACGCCAAAGCCGGCAACGACATCGTCTTGGGCGGCGCGGGAGTGGACCTAGTCTACGCCGGAGCGGGCGCAGACACCGTCTATGCGGGCGGCGGCAGCGACCACATCGACGGCGGCGCCGGAGCCGACGTCGTGTACGGAGGCTCCGGTTTCGACACGGTGTACAGCACTGATCTCGCCGACACGATCCACGACGACCCCGACGGATCGGAGCTGGTCGTGGCGCCCGCCGCGGTGGTGGAGCACACTGCGCCGGTGGCGTCTGCTGACTGGCATCATGTGGATGTGTCAGCGGTGGCGGGGATCGATGTGTTGGGCAACGACTATGACCCCAACGACAACCTCGACGCCTCGACGCTGAGAATCGCCCGCGAGGCCTCCAGCGGGACCGCACGAGTCGTGTTGCTTGGCGATGGCGGCGCCGTGGTCGAGTACACCGCGCCCGCCACAGCAGGCACAGACAGCTTCGCGTATGAGGTCTGTGACCGCGTCGGCGCCTGCCCGTCTGCGGAGGTGACGGTCCTCGTCGGCGCCTCCGGCTGCACCATCGTGGGCACCGACGCGGCCGACACTCTGTTTGGAACCGCTGGCGATGACGTGATCTGCGGGCTCGGCGGCGACGACATCATCTACGGATTGGGCGGCGGCGACATCATCGTGGGCGGAACGGGAGACGACCGCATCTACGGCGGCGACGCCACTCTCGTCGGCGCAACGGACGGCGACGACTTGTTGTGGGGCGGCGCAGGCGACGACACCCTCTACGGCGGCAACGGCACGGACACCCTCTACGGCGGAGACGGGAACGACACGCTTCATGGCAACCGCCGCGACGACCGCATCTACGGCGGATCGGGTGACGACACCGCCGTCGGTGGCGGCGAGAACGACGCCATCTTCGGCGGCTCGGGCGACGACACCCTCGACGGCCACGCCGGAGATGACACAGTTCATGGCGGGCCCGGTGTCGACAGCCTGCGCGGCGGCAACGGCGACGACACCCTCTACGGCGGCCCGGGAGCAGACACCCTCACCGGGGGAGCGGGCGCGGACACGCTCTATGGCGGATCAGGTGACGACGACCTCGACGGCAACACCCAAGACGACACGCTTCATGGGGGCTCGGGCGACGACACCCTCGACGGCCAAGGCCACAACGACGAAGTCCACGGCGACGCAGGCGACGACACCATCCGCGGCGGCGCTGGCAACGACCGCGCCTACGGCGGCGCGGGAGACGACAGCCTCGACGGCGGCAACGGCACCGACTACCTCAACGGCGGCCCAGACACAGACACCTGCACACGAGCACAGACCACCACACGATGCGAACTCGAAGGCCGCAACTCATGAACCAAGTCCACAGCCGGTCCGCCGATTGTCTCGATGGCTCCGGTGTCAGCAAGGCGAGAACGAGCAGGCTGGAGGCGCGGCCTCGTGCCGGGTTGCCGAATCACCTGGGTCCCGTGCCGGAACCTTGTGGCTCGGACTGTCGCAGGAGCCAAGAGTCGGTGCTCGAGTCGAAGCCGCTGCTGTTCGCGGTGTTGTGACAGTTGCAGCTAATCCATAGGTAGGGAGCAGAGATGCCCGAGTCGCCAGAACCCGTCACCAAATCGCGACGCGGGGTGAACGGCGGCGAAGTTGTGCTGGGCGACGGCCACAAGGTGGAGTTGGCGGACCTCTCGGAGCGGTTGGCTGCGCGCTGCCTGGATCCCGTTATCGTGGGCTTGTTCGCACTGTGCACATTCGTTATTGGTGGAGTCGCTTTGTTCATGGCGTCGTTCGAGGCGAGTGCGGGCCTGACGCGTGTGGCTATCCTTAGGACTAATCTTGTGGTGTCGTTTGTGGCCCTTAGTGTCGTCGTCTTGTATGAGACGGCAGCGATTGGCCTGTCGGAACAGACGTGGGGAAAGCGATTCAAGCGGGTGCGGGTGGTCGCCTGCCGCGACGGCGCGATGCCGCCTCTGGGGAGGGCGTTCGTACGCGTCCTTGTCCCTGCGGTAACGGGAGTTGCTGGCTGTGTCGGTGCGGCGCTGGCCGACTTGCGGGTTCCTGCGCTGGGGGGTCTGCTGCTGTGGCTTGTGGTGTATGCGTCGGCGATGTGGGGCAGGAACGGCCGCGGCTGGCACGACTTGGCCGCAGGAACTGTCGTCATCGCCGACCCCGAAGACTAGGCTCAGCCGGACAGGTCCGCGTAATCTGTGTCCGCGCCCGGCACCAGCGCTGTAGAGGCTGTCGTCACCGTCGTTGGAGCGCCGACCGGTTGATCTGGCGTCGCGACCCTGGCGTCGCAACTGTGTTGGTGTTGAGGTGGGACCCTGAAGTGAGTCCGCGTGTTGTGGGTCTGAGTCCCCAAGGATGGGAGGGCGACCACAATGAAGCGGAGACGTCACACTCCGGAGCAGGCGGTTCGCAAGGTCCGTGAGGGCGAGCGGATGCTGGGCGCCGGCACAGATCTCACCGAGCAGCTCCGAGGAGATTCACATGAGCATGGGCAACATCCGGTGCGCTCCGCGGGGAGCACCAATGGGCTGGCTGGCCCGCCGGACGAGGAAGGCAGTCATGACAGTCCCTAGGCCCGAGAAGGCGGCGGTGGTCGCCGAGGTGCGTGACCGGCTCGAGGCCAGTGATGCGGTCCTGCTGACCGAGTACCGCGGCCTGAACGTCTTCCAGATGGCCGATCTGCGCCGGTCCCTGCGCGCGGCGGGCGGCACTTACACGATCTACAAGAACACTATGGTGCGTTTGGCGGTGGCCGATCTCGGCATCGATGTGGCCGATCTGCTCACGGGCCAAGGCCACAATGACGAACTCCACGGCGGCCCGGGCGACGACACAATCCGCGGTGGTGCCGGAGACGACCGCGCCTACGGCGGCGCTGGTGACGACAGCCTCGAAGGCGGCAACGGCACCGACTATCTCAACGGCGGAGCTGACACCGACACCTGCACCCGCGGTGAGACCACGGCAGCCTGCGAGGACGCAAGAGACACAAGATGAGCGAGACGCCTTGTCCCGGCCCAACGGAGAAGCCTGGCTTGCGGCTGGAACGGGCATGGTTGGCGAGGAGGCTTGCCGCCAGACTCATCGATGGCGCCGTTCTCGCTGTCCCGACGCTGTTCTGGCTCTTCGTTGTATCTTGGGTGGTGCTCGCTGCAGCCTGGAACTCCGATGCATCGTTCGGGGGCTTTGGCGGGCTGGTGCTGCTGGTGTCGGCGGCGCATGTGCCGGCCATGGTGTATGAGGTCGCGCTGACAGCGCGAAGCGGGCAGACTCTCGGCAAGGACGCCCTGGGGATCATGGTGGTGCGGCGCGATGATGGACAGCTGCCTGACGCGCGGGAGTCCTTCGTTCGTTGGCTGGTGTTGGCCGTGTCTGGCATTGTTGGCGTCTCGGCGTTGGCCGCGTTGCCGAAGGTACAGGGCGAAGGCGATTCCTGGTGGGGGCTGGTTTGGCTGTTGTCGGGTTGGCTTGTGCCGTTGCTGTTGGTGTGTGCGTCGTCGCTGTGGCACAGCGATGGGCGGGGCTGGCACGACAAGGCCGCAGGTACCGTTGTAGTGAAGGCACCGGGGCCCACGCAGAAGCGCACACCGACAGGACCCGCACGGACTTGAGCGGCGTACGCGACTCGGGCCCGTCTTGGGGGATGGTGTCGGACTACTACGGGCAAGTACACGATCGAGGCCACCACCAGCGGAGCCGTGAATGCTGGCGCCGCGGGCTGGTCGAGCGCTTCGTCAGCCCGAATAGGCACTCTTGGCGCCTTCACCCTTGTGCGTACGGTTCAGACCCCGACGGAGGCCGCAGGCAGTGCGGTCGTAGGCGGCGTACCTCGGGCGGTGTGGATGGCGCAGGGCCAGACCTTAAAGCTGCCGTTCAGTCTCTCATACCGCGATACCTCGGCGGCGCGCGGCAACCCCGAGTTGTCTGGAGGCCTGATGCCGCAGGTGTCAAGGGTGAGAAGGCTGTTCGTCTACTGCGGACCCAATGCACTGCTGGTTCCGTCAACCGAACTCCGTACTGAACTGGGCTATGTTGACGGCAGCGCCGCGATCAGCCTGACTCCTGAGAGTTCAGCTTCTTCGGTTGCTCGGACATACCTCGTCGAGTTGGTGTTCAGTCGCGGCGCTACGGCAGCCACTCGTGAAGTCTCGGGTCGGGCCGGCTTTGCGGTCAAGATCTGCCCAGCCAACACGAGACCGGCCAGCAGTCTCATCGGCCCGTGCACATCAGTTGCGACGCCGGCCAAGCCAACGATCCGGTGGCGTCTCATCGCCGGTGTAATGGCGGCACAGGCGTAGGTTCCTTCAACATGTTGCCTACTCAAGAAGGAGACCTACACCTGTGCCTGCACGAGTATCGCCCACGGATGCTGTCCGCGCCGAGATCGACGGGTTGTTCGGCTCGGGCCGTGACGTTGGTGAGGTGTTGGAGGAGGTGTTGCGCCTGTCGGCGCGGCTTGTGCTGCAGCAGGTCCTCGAGGAGGAGGTCACCTCCTGGCTGGGCCGCGGCTGGAACTGTCGCGCCGGCGGCGAGCGGGCCGGGCAGCGCAACGGCTTCGGTGACGTGACGGTCAAGACCACAGCCGGGCCGATCAGCCTGAAGCGCGCGAAGCTGCCCAACACCGCCGAGACGTTCGCGTCGCAGCTGCTGGGTCGGGGCGTGGTGCGCTCAGAGCCGCTGGAGGCGCTGGTGATCTCAGGGTGGGTGCGCGGCCTGTCCGACCGCGACATCGAGGCCCTTCTCGCTGAGGCTCTCGGCGGGGAGGCCGCCCTGTCGCGATCCACCGCGTCGCGGATCTGCCGGCGGCTGCGCGACGACTTCGAGGCGTTCCGCAGCCGGGACCTCACAGACATCGAGCTGGACTACCTGTTCCTCGACGGCAGCCACTTCAAGATGCACGACGGCTCCCGGGCCGAGCCGGTGCTGGTCGCCTACGGTATCACCACCCTCGGCCGGCCGGTGCTGTTGGCCGTCGAGCCCGGCGGCGACGAGTCACACGACGCCTGGGCAGGCTTGCTGTCCGATCTCACAGACCGGGGACTGCGGGTGCCGCTGCTGGTCATCACCGACGGCGCGGCGGGCCTCATCGGCGCGGTGGAGACCAAGATGGCCTCAGCGCTGCGCCAGCGATGCCTGATCCACCGAGCCCGCAACGTGCTGGCCAAGGTCCCCGCCGAGCGCCGCGACGAGCTCAAGGCCGAGTTCTGGGCGATCTTCGACCTGCCCGAGCACACCGAGCCCGGCGAGGCCGCCGTGCGCACAGCGCAAGCTGAAGTCGACGCCCTCGCCCGCCGCCACGAGCGCGAGTTCCCCGCCGCGACCAAATGCCTGCTCGATGACCGCCAGGCCCTCACCGCCCACCTGAGGTTCCCCGCCGAGCACCGGCGCAGGATCCGGCACACCAACCTCATCGAGCGCACCTTCGGCGAGACCCCCCGACAAGTCGAGCCTTCGGCGGGCTCCCCGCAGAGGCCTCCTGCCTCACACTCGTGTGAGCCGTGCTCGACCGGGCCTCACAACGCTGACGCGGCCCCACCCACACACCCGCCATAGCCCGCAACCTCGCCGGGCTCCGCCACCGCCTCCACCAACCCGCCCACACCAACAACAACCAGCCCGCCACAACTGTCACACACGCCGCCTAACATGACCAACAGAACCCGCACCCCACACCGCTGTTACACCAAACCCGAGACGCGACCGCGGCAACGGCACCGATACGCTCTATGGTGGCGCAGGCGACGACAGCCTCTACGGCAACCGCCGCGATGACCATTTCTACGGCGGTATTGGCGATGACCGCGCCTACGGCGGCGCTGGTGACGACAGCCTCTACGGCGGCAACGGCACCGACTACCTCGACGGAGGCCCAGACACCGACACCTGCACCCGAGGCGAGGCCACTGCGGGTTGTAAAAGCGGCTGAGTTTCCGGTACATGTTGTCAAGAGGGCTGCGGCCAGCCTGGAGGACGGCCATGGGTTCCACGAGCGAGAACCTGAGCCTGTCGATGGAAGGAGAGCAGGATGTCAGGGTCCTGGGACCTCGTGGACAATTCGAGTGGAGAGGCCGACGGCGGTCAGGGGCCGTTGCGCGGGGTGTCGTTCGGAGATCGGATCGTGTCTCGATTCCTAGATCCGGTGCTATGGGTGCTGTTTGGGTTGGCTTGGGTCGCCATTGAGGCGTTCAGGGGGGTTTCGCAGGCGTTTGGCGGCGGGGACGAAGATTCTGTCATGTTGGTTACCACGGTCGTATCGATTGGGTTGTTTGTGGTCATCTTGTCCTATGAGGTCCTGGCTAGTCAAGCGTGGGGGCGTACATTGGGAAAACGGTTCCGCGGTCTCCGCGTGGTATGCCGCGACAGTGGACTTGAGCCAGATCTCGCGGGTGCGGCGGCACGCGGATCAGTTCTCTGGGGGGCCGGGCTCGTTGGTTCGGTGGTGGCTGCGTTGGTGGGCGTTCCGCTTCCAATGCTGGGGGGGATAGCGCTGTCGCTGCTGGTGCATGCGTCGTCGCTGGTGGACAAAGATGGGCGGGCCTGGCACGACAAGGTTGCGGGCACCGTCGTGGTGGAGGCGGCCGACTATTGATCCGGATGCGGCTCAGCAGAGGGCCTAGGTGTCAGTTCGCGTGAGGTTGTGGGCGCGTGATGCGGGTGGGCCGCCGACGGCGGTGTGGTGCCGGTGACAGTTGTAG
>JAODVQ020071745.1:0-41758 GCA_025400075.2 Phenganax stokvisi
CTAACGCCGACCACGTTAGATCATAGGTGAGATATGCACAAATTCAAGACTTCGTTTTATATCGGTTAGCGGTATACTACAATAGTTCGCTTTTTTTCTTTTCATGTAACCCCAACTGTAAACAAATGAAAGTCATGGAGTCGCATAAAAAAATTGTGCCGTCTAGATAGACAGCACAAAGTTGCATGCAACAATCGTAAGCAAAAATCGCATCGTCTAGATGGGTCTTTACGCAACTTTGGATATCGAGTATGTAGTTTACAGTAGTTTATTAATTTCGTAATTCAGCAATGTATGGATTTAAGAAAATGCAAAACTGCGCAAAGTGCCACGTTAATTAAAATAAAAAGAAAACAGTCACTGTTGGCATGTAATATTTGTGGGACACAATTTTTTTTTCTCCTGTTTTTAAAATGGCTGTGATGCGCACGCGCAGTTTCAAATGTAGCCCTTTTCAAAATTTTTATTCCAAATACCTATATCAAAATCGATCAAAATATAACGATATTCTTGTCTTTCCTGCAATATTGGTGCTTTTTATGTGGTTTTCTCTCTTAGCTGGTTTCAAAAGAACAAAATGAAGAAGTCAGGCTTTGCTAATGTTTCAAACAAGTTAAAAAACTCGAGGACAGCAAGTGAAGAAAATATTCTCAATCTCGATGGTAATCTGTATATTTGAAACTTGTGTAGCCAAGCAATAGTCTTACATACAAGAATATTTTGTGTTGTTATCTTGTTGTATTTTGCATTTATTCATAAAATTTGTGAATCTTATATTCAAATATCTAAAACTCCAAACTCCATATATGCTAGGTAAAGGACTGCAAAACATGACAAATCTTCCCAACAGTCACTCCATATCAAGCCTAAATCTGGATAACAATAGCATCACAAAAATTGAAAAATTGGAAGCTTTTCCTAAACTGTCTTCAGTAAGTGCACTCATGAATTCTTCGGAACGTGGTAATTTTCCTTGCAAAGATGTTTAAAACTTCAACTCTTCATTTAGCTATCAATGATTAACAATCAATTGCTGAGGATGAATGGTGTAAACTTTGCAAAAAATTTGAGATCAGTTAATTTGTCAAATAATGGTATTGTTTCTATGGAAGGTAAAGAATTATTCTTCGAAACAATTGCTCATACCTGTTACTACTTTCCCATTCTGATACATCCATTCTTTCAGGTCTGTGTTGGTTAGTTCACTTGGAACATCTTGATTTGTCAAGAAATAACATCAAGGTATAAACCTCTAGGTAAAATTAATTATACACATATGTGCATACTGTGTCTATTTCTTTGTAAAATAGTCATATTTTTTCTCTTTTAGCATATTCAAAATATATCGTACTGTGTTAAACTAAAACACATGGATTTATCCGAAAATAGGTACATTTTTCCAGAAAACTTAAGTATTCAATATTCTCAATTACTTGATGTAAATACTTTTTTTCAAGCATTACTGATATCACTGACTTAAGAAGTCTTGTACAATTAAAGGTAAAGCTTAAAATGATAAAATTTAAAAATGAAAACCATTGATGATTATCACGAGTTATTGTATATAATATTTTACTAAGGTCCTGTTGTTGCATAGTAATACAATCACCACCCTTGAAAGGTATAATTCTTTTCTAGTGTCTTTATAAATACATTTCTGTATACTTCTTGAGAAACACCGTTTTTGTGTTTTTAAAGAGCTCAAGATAACTTACCTCAGCAGCTTGAAACATTGTCTCTTTCTGGAAATGGCATTTCTGATCTAAATGAGGTCCATTCATTATTTCTATCACTCAAGAAGTGTATAATTTAAAAGTTTTACAGTTCTTGCTTGTCTAGCTTTATGTTTTTTAAATTCAGGTGCGTTACATGTCAAGTTTTACAAATCTCAAGCACTTTTCAATCTTGAAGAATCCTTGTGTTATGAAAACAATGTCTTTGCCGTATCCTTACAAACAAGAAAGACAAAAAAATACCTTTTAGTGATATTGTTTCATGGATGCACATATATTTACTCAAAACTCTTTGCTATTCATTTTTCCTTGACGAAATATTTCAAAGTGAATTTGAGTTTAGACCCTTCATTTCATACTGTTTACCATCTTTACTAACATTGGACCATAGCATTATAACTGATAGTGAAAGGTATTAGTGTATATATTTTCATTGTAAATCGTTTATTGCATGGGCACGAAACAAGACAGTTTTTTTATGATCCCCCAGAAGAGATGCTGAAAGATTGAGAAAAGACAAAAATCTGCAACTGTTCACCTTTGGGGATCATTTGCAACTCGTTTTATACCTCAGTAAAACATGTTCTATGAATGAGGGCACGAGAGAGGTAATACATACTAACATAACATATAACATAACATATATAAACATATATTAACATATATTAACATATTAACATATATTAACATAACATATATTAACATAACATGTAAGCGGTTCTAGGAATTGATGCTAGGAAGAAGATATGCTTCTGAAATGAAAGACCACATATTCAGCAAGATCAATAAGTCTAAAGAACCAGCTGGTTTTGAGTCATAAAAACATCTTTGTAAAAATTTAAAATTTATGTTACAAGCAGAAAGGTCTTCATTTATAGAAAAAGTTCAAGATTTCCAACAGTTCCCTAAACTGTTCCAGGCATCTCTTCTCTCAGAAACTTTTTTTTGATACATACATCATCTTTTTTTTTATATCAGTATTCGTTTGAGGGTACACCATTTTTGCAAGCATTGCAATAATAAATATACATGGTGTACCCTCAAACGATTACTGAAATTGTTTTTTTCACCAAGCAAAACTACAAGAATCTTATTTTTTGTTTGTTTTACAGTTGAGTGAAGATCAGACGAGTGTTCAGTCCTCAAACAAATCTCATCTTGATTTATCTGAAAACATTCATGGCAATGAAAGTGATAGTGGCTCAACTGAAGGAGGTAAAAATTTTCCTTGATGTGTGTCTTATCGAATATCTTACATCATTTGTCATTATAGACTACACTAGATTAAAGAGCG
Source organism: Phenganax stokvisi (assembly GCA_025400075.2). Classification (NCBI taxonomy): domain Eukaryota; kingdom Metazoa; phylum Cnidaria; class Anthozoa; order Malacalcyonacea; family Clavulariidae; genus Phenganax; species Phenganax stokvisi. The sequence continues at coordinate 3,028 of JAODVQ020071745.1, forward strand.
AGATTGATTGTTCAAGAGTTTGAGATGTGCTCAGCTTCTTAATGCAACATAATTTTCTGTTACTCTATATTATTATTTTCTATTTGTTTCAGATAGTGATCTTGATACATTGCATTCTGAATCCAGATTTTTACCAGTGTATTCTCCTATGAAAAAATCCCCTGGAATTGATCATAGTAAGTCAGCTACCACGCTTCGATTGATTTACCCTCTAGACTAGCCAGTGTACCTCAAACTTAGTTGGTCAATTCCCTCTTCAGAGTTCCTTGTGATTCGTTCTAATGTTCTTCATTCAGGAAAATATCAATCCTGGGAAAATGCAGCTCCAAATAATGAGGATGGTTCTCCGACCGTTTCTGATGTCTTGCCAATCATGACCGAAGAAGAAGCGAGCAAATTAATTGATTTAGCTGCCACAATACTGCAGTCACATATCAGAGGATTCTTAGTCCGTCGTAGATTTCATTTTAAGGTTTTTAAGATGAGACATACGGCCGCGAGTAAGATTCAAGCGTGTTGGTAGGTTCCAGGAATAATAAACAAAATACTGTAGTATGAAGTCTGTGAATTGAAAAGCTTGGTTATTTCCTAGGAGAGGATATTATTACCGAAACTACAGTTACCAAGGCTTGAACTTCAAGAATGAAGTACGAATCATGCGACTTCAAAAATATATCTCTATTTCATGCTTGATGATGAAGAAGTGAGTAAAAAATGAACTTTCAAGATTTTATCTTTGCTTACGTACCAGTATCCTTTGCGATACTTCAAGTGTAGTTGTATTCATTTGTGTTTGGTCCAATCACTCTTCACCAGCAAAAGATTTTTTCCGTTTGTTTTTGCAGAGCTGAGAAAGACTACGAGAATGAAAAAGAACAGATGCTGGAAATCATTGCGTTACTTTACGAAAAGGTACTGTATATTGAGAAGGCTGGTAGTATGATCTTAGCGCTATCTACGTGTAGTCTACAGTTTCATTTCACTATCCAATGGTTTTTCTTGCAGTTTACTCAACTATCTGAGAAAGTGGAAAAGCTGGAATCCTCAACAAATAAACAGGTCGGAACAGAGACAAATTTAGATCCAGTATTCATGCCACATCCACGATTATCAAGAAATATTGAGCATCGAAGAAACTTGGATAACATGAATGAAGAGTCTGATTGCAAATTTTTGAAAGTGTCTTCATCTCAAGATGATAATTGTCTGGAGAAAACTGCTCAAATATGTCAGAATACTGTTGATGAAGCTCTCTTAGTAAACAGAGATAACAACAATGTTTCTGATGTTCAAATGGAATCATGTTTTGGACATGTCGTTGATATGGGTGAAACTGATCTGGTTAGGAAGGTACAAGAGGAAAAAGAGGAGATGAAGGATGATTTCCATAGACCTGAGTTGAAGCATCACTTTCTGACAACTGAGGATAATAGTGATACAGAAGTTGATGCGAGTGGATGCTTTAAGGATGTGATTGAAGTTCGGGAAGGTGTAGATGAGGATAGTGAAATTCGTAAAGTATCCGAAAAAGTCAATGATAAATTACCCTCTGATATTCATGATGATACTCATGAAGAAAACATCATGACAAGTGAAGTGAATGATTCAAGATTGTTTAATACGGCAGATGTTTGTGAGTTGTTAGACATTTATCAAGATAGGGAAAAAGTGCCTGAGACGTTTTCAAACAACGAGACACCAGATGAAAACATGGAGGAGTGTAAAACGTCGGATGTTATTGAAAAAGCTGACACCGGTGGAGTTTTAAATGTTGAAGAATGCCAGGAAGAAATCAGCGAGGTTGAATTTGATGAAAAACATTCTGGTTGTGAAAGTGATCATGATTTAGACATTGATACCAGAGTGGTTTATGATGGGAAGAATAATAAAAATGAATTAACTATAATACAAGACAAGCAAGCAGTTCTCACTGACGTAACTGATCATGTTAGCAGCGAAGTGGAAGAGGTAACTTCGTCGGATATAGTTGAAAGCAGTGATACCGCTGAAAGCGGTGGCACTGATTTGCAAGTAGACGCGCGCACGCTTGATAAGGAGGTTCATTGTGAAACTTCAAGACTTAGTGATAATGAAAATACAGAAGAGTTAGATGAAGTATTGGAAGTCCATGTGAACGAAGAACTTGAAAGGTCCTTGAAAAATTCCTTGATTTTCGTCGAGAGTTCATCTCAAGTTACTGCCACTGCCACGGACTCCGCGGAAGAAGACATTGTTTATGAGATTGTGGAGCACTTTCCTCTTGATATGGAAACTATGACTGGCGTAAAGAATACTAAAGATTCAGTTGTTGCGAATGTGAAAAGTGATAAAAAAATTGATGATCGAAGTATCTCTTCTGTTGAACTAGGCGATGTAAATGTTGGCCACAAAAATCTTGATGAGGAAGGATTGAAAGAGAAATCTGATCTTGCGGACGTTTTAGAAGAAGCAGAGAAAGAAATCAACAAGAATGAAGAGCGTGTAGTCATGGGGGAAGTGAGCTTGAGTAATGTTCTGAAAGGTACAAAAATCAAAACAGAAAATGCTGAAGTTTTGAAAGGAGTAGAGAGACAAACGAACAACGTTAAAGATTCTCAACCAAACACCACAATCATGGTTGACAATACAAGTGATCCAGACGCTGTGAACGCCGACGGTCAGGTGATCTTGAGTGGTATTCTGGTAGAAGCAAAAGCTATCTCTGAAAAGGATGAATGTGAAACGATGAAAGAATTTAGCTCAAGTAGCGTGGTACTAGAGGGAATTACAAAAATTGAGGTTGAAGATTTTGAAAAAGAAACAGAGAATACTTGTGATGAGTTTTCGCAAGCAAGAGAGATAAATGACGTTGTCGACAAAGAACGAACTGAAATTGAAGAACCCACAGATCTAAAGTCAAATCAAACAAACATAGATGCCGAAGTAGAGGATGAAAAAAGAGTAAGGAAAGTTTCACCAAAGCTGAGAACACGAGCTTCATCGCTGTTATCAGCGTTGAAAGATGAGATCTCTGGGACTAGTTCAACAGATGATCAAGTAGAAGAAGCGTCAACGTATTGCGCAGATGAGAGTCAAGAAATAGCTGAGGTTGATGAGCTGAAACAGAGGCAAGATTTGGCGTGGTGAGTTGTATCGTGTGGTGGTTGGAACTCGAGAGCGTTCATATGAATTTGAGGGTTTTTGGCTGGGAATTTTACAGTTTATTTAAAGTAATCATTCGTAAATTGTCTCGTAATGTATACCAAAAAAACCACCACCAACGCATCGCGTAATCACTGTTAAATTGCCCAATATCGAAAGACAGAGAAAGTAAGAAGTGTAAGGCCATGTATAACAGTATAAGGCTGTAGCGACCGAGGCAGCCCTGGAAACTAGGTCATTGAAAACATTGCATTCCCGTCATGCAACTTGCGCCTGTCTCTTGGTAGGGGAAAAGACTGGGAACAAGTTGTTGACATTGCGTTAAAAATAAATTTTTCTAAGTTTACGAGAGAAAAGCATTAGAAATGTAGGATTTCTTGGATCAAAACCGCCTTTTTGCGCTATGGATGCTGGCATAGATGTGAGTATTTAATTTGTCAATAAGTATTGACATTTTAGGAGATTATTTTTATGTTTTATGACAGTTTAATATGTCTGCGTAGCGGTATGAAACCGCGAAAAGTCGCATACCATTGTTTTATTGATAAATCAACATAGTGACATATATACGCGGGTTAGAAACTTAAATTCTACTTTTAAAGTATGTTGCTAGAATTTTTTTTTACCATGAAACAAACGGGCTTGATGGCTGTCCCATGACTGACCCATATTAGCAATGGTAGTCGACCTTTCCAACTTTACAGTCTTATGTTTCATTGTTTAGGTTGTATGAAATTTTGGTCTTTCTGCATATTTCAGCATCATGGGTCAAGGCACATCAGGATTGGTCGTAGGAAAGTCAGATAAATTCTCTGACTCAACCTTAGAATTTGAACCAGGCCATAAAATATTTGCACAAGCTGATAGATACAAACGTTTGAGAGGTATCTGCATAGCTGAGCCAACAATGTCTTCCATAAGTCATGCTATCAGTGTATTTAGTAAGTTCCAAATATTACCTAAAATGTTTCTTTGATTTCTCAAGCTAACACCGACCCTCAAATGATGGAATTTCAGTCGTCTGAGTCAGAAAAAGATGACGAATTGCAAAAGAGTGGTTCAAGATCAAGCATTTTTCCACAATCTGCACCAACCATGTTCAAATGGGAAAATGGTGGCAATATTGTGTATCTGTCAGGTAGCTTTAATGGTTGGAACTCAAGAATTCCAATGCATGGAAGGTTTGTAGAATTAAGAAAGTTCTGGACAGAGAGCTGCAGTTTCTTTTTGTGGCACTTTGTTTACAAAACTAAGCAATGTGTTGTCCTAATTGCTTCTAAACATTGTCTAGCAATGGTGAATTTGTCACAATTATTGAGCTACCTGAGGGAGAGCATGAGTACAAGTTTTTTGTTGATGGACACTGGGTTCATGATCCAAATGCAGTGAGTCTTTCGCCTAATGTTTTCCTACCAAGAATAAAAGATTTTTGGCGTTTAACTCCAGAGAATCACTTAGAATAAATTAGAAACTATTTAGACGCGATCGCAAACAATTAGAAACATCAAAATATATTGTACTACATTTTCCATGAATGAAATTTTTATGTGTTTTAGCCGACAACAAACGATAACTTTGGAGGTCGTAATAACGTAGTGACGGTGAAAAAATCAGATTTTGAGGTGATGGAAGCGTTGGATGACGATGATCGTCAGTCAGGTTCTGGCATCATGGTGTCATCACCCCCCGGATCATATGGACAGTTAATCCCCTCACATCATAATCCTGTCGTAATCCAGGATGGCATGCACGCTAGTATTCCACCATCACTCCCTCCTCACTTATTGAATGTTATTCTTAATAAAGACGCAATTGATGTTAACGAACCTTCGTTGTTGCAAGAACCTCATCATGTCTCTTTGAATCATCTCTATGCGCTCTCGATAAAGGTGCGATTACTTATACGTCCCACGTTTTTGGAAAAAGAAGACTTTTTCTTTTCTTTAAAGAATTCACGTTTTCGCTGTTTGAAGAAGAGTAACGCATTTAATTTCCCGCTAAAGACTTGAAACGTTTTGATCATGTATCTATTTTATATTGCAGGAAGGTGTTGCAGTTCTCAGTTCTACTCAAAGATATCGAGAGAAATACGTCACAACGTTATTGTATCGACCGATCAAATAATCTCGCGATTCCGAATCAATTAATTAATCACTTTTTGTAAAGCTAGTCTAGATAGTTTTCTATTGCAACCATTGCGTTATCCTATGATTGGATGAAGAGGGAAACGGAATGGAAATTTTTATAGTCTAGTTGATAATTGTCTGTATAGAATGTCGTAGCTCTTGTATAATAGAATGTCATATAGTTGCGCACATGCCAAATTATGGATTACGCTAGCACTACGTCAGATGCACTTTTCATTCCCAGGCCTCTCTTTAGAAAGGGAACGAGCCAAGCCCGCTTAGATTTCTGGGAAGTTTGTTTTCTTCACTATGTTTCTACCTTGGCCAATCACATAGAAGTAATTGGTAACCTGGCCTGGTGAGCGGATCATTTGAAAAATTTCAATATGGTGGCTTCTCACCGTGAGCCCATGAGTGGAAGAGATGAATTATCTTTAAAAGTTCTATTGTAAGGAAAGATGGAGCCAAGAAGCTGCAGTTATTGCGAAGGGCGTTTATTGCTTCACAAAATATGAAAAAACTTTCTCAAACGTGGCGACAAAAACCAAAATGTAACCATAAAAGTTTAATTAGAGTTGTCAACGACGACGTTTCACTTTGTACTAGTACGCCAAATTCTGAAGCTCAAGGTAACAAATCACTATCAAAATAGTTGGTTTACTGGTCTAGTTAAGAAAGCAGAGGTTTTTTTAAGTCGAGAGACCATTTCAGTGATTTTTATGTATGACAATTGATATTATAGTGCACAGTATTTTTTCAAGAGTAACTGTTCTGTATTGTAGATGGCACACCACGTCGTTCTGAACGTTTGGCAAAGAGTAAAAATTTTCAAAACAAGGAACAGAGTTACAAACATTCCTCAAAAATATCTAGCGGACAATGTAGCCTCCTCATGTCATCATTTGGGTTTGAATTTGATGATGATGCCTTGGCTGCTGTTGACAAAATGGAGCAAGAACATGCAAGAAAAGAACTGAGACCATTGCTGAAACCTCAAATGTCCTTGGGCATCACACATAAACCACAGACGCAATTGCCATCCCAAAACAGCTCTTGCAGCAATATGAGTAGTGTTTTCACTGAAAAGCCAGCTAGTTTAGAATCAGAGAAACCTAACATTGATAAAGAATCAAACAAACATAGTTTATCTAGACAAGCAATTAAATTGAATTCAAACGATGAAAATTATGAAGCCACGTTTCCAATAACCTGTGAACAATCATCTGATGACCACAGCCTGGATAAACAAGAGCTCAGCTTACAGTTATTGTGCAAAGAGAACTCTTTCCAGAACATGCATCGAGTTGCTCTCACACAAGAGAAATGTGAACTGTCATCCTGGGGTTTACCTGACAGCATCCTTGAAGAATACAATAAGATTGGCATTACAACTATGTTTGAATGGCAAGCACAGTGTCTATGCACTGGCAATGTTTTGAATGGAGGTAACATGCAGTACCGAGAAAAGATTATATAATTTCTGTTGATTGAATTATCTCTGCATAATTTACTATTACAAGTTTTTTTTGTGAACTAATTAATTTTTTTCATCCCCAGGGAACCTGGTGTATTCTGCTCCTACCAGTGCTGGTAAAACAATGGTTGCAGAAATTCTCATATTGAAACGAATCCTTGAAATAAAATGTAAAGCTTTGTTTATTCTTCCATTCGTCAGTGTAGCGCGTGAAAAGATGTTCTATTTACAGGTTTGTAGACATGATGTTGTTGTACATGTGGATTGAAGTGATTTATATATAGTTTATAGCCCAAATGGCTGCCTAAATACTTCTAAATAACCATCAGGATAACCGAGAGTCTAATGATTTATATTTCTTTGTATGTGTGTAGCGCATGTTTGGTGAGGCAGGTATCAAAGTTGATGGCTACATGGGCAGTTTAGCACCTACGAAAGGTTTCGATTCCATCGACATAGCTGTATGCACGATCGAGAAAGCAAATGGTCTAGTGAATCGTCTCATGGAGTCTGGTCAGTTGTGCGATGTCGGCGCGATCGTTGTTGACGAGATTCACTTGATCGGAGATACGTCCAGAGGGTATCTCTTGGAGTTGCTGTTGACTAAAGTTCTCTACATGTCGCAGAGTAATGCCGGTAAAATCATAATACTTTCTCGTGGTAATATTCTTTGTTGTGTTGGTATTTAATTAAAAGTGCTTAAAATGTTGTTCGTCACGTTTTCATTGACTACTTCTATTTACTTGTGTGTACATTGTACTCAATGAAAATTGTCAAGTTTTTCATGACTAGAAACCTAAGTGAGTACTCTGTGCGTTTCAGTCAGTGACAATCGTCTGTCGCGTGTGTTTCCTTTCAGAACGAAATGTTCAAATTATTGGCATGAGCGCAACCTTACCGAATTTAGATGTTCTAGCCACTTGGCTGTGCGCCGACTTATACTACACAAAGTATCGTCCAGTCCCACTGACTGAAGCGTTTAAAGTCGGTCCAGTTATCTACGATAGGTCAGAGAATGTTATTCGAGAGTTGAGCCCGTCACGTATGATCAGCGGTGATGATGATCACGTGTTACTGTTATGTCAAGAAACTGTTCAAGAAGGCAATGGTGTGTTGGTGTTTTGTCCTACAAAGTCCTGGTGCGAGAAACTTGCAGAGTCTATTGCAAAGCATTTTTACTCATTAGAATGTAAAGGTGGATCGGGGTCGCTTAACTTTGACCTTCTGAAAGATGTGTTCGAGCAACTACGAAGTTGTCAAGTCGGAGTGGATCATGTGCTTGGTAAGGTGTTGAGATATGGCGTGGCATATCATCACGCTGGCTTGACATATGATGAGAGAGATATCATTGAAGCTGCGTTTAAACAAGGTGTCATTAAAGTAGTGGTTGCCACATCTACGTTGTCATCAGGTAATTGCCCTTGCGGTGAGTAAATGGCGCAACTGATTTTAGTTACAACTGCATCTGTTAAATATACAGGCGTGAATCTGCCTGCACGTCGTGTGATCATCAGAACTCCGATGTTTCACGGCAAACTCCTAGACGGTCTGGTTTACAAACAGATGTCAGGTCGAGCAGGGAGGAAAGGCGTGGATTCCCGAGGAGAGAGCATTCTCTTGTGTAAGACGAACGAGCGACAGAAAGCACGTAGTTTGTTTCAAGATGATCTAAAACCTGTCAAAAGCTGTCTTGTCGGTAAGGAAACTGCTTCTCGTAGAGGCCCAGTAGGAGTCACCTCTTCGTGATCCAGTGTTGTTACACAAGGAAACCTAAACTAAGCTAGATTGTGGGTTCTTTATTGCTAGTGAAGCGCAATGATGAAGATGAAGGGAATGGAATCAAGCGAGCTTTGCTTGAAGTCATCGCTGGTGGTGTGGCGACGACGCCTGCTGACGTAAAGCGCTACGCTGGGTGCACGTTGTACGTCTCGAGTAAAACGCAGGGAGATAGTGAGCACACAAAGAATATAATTGAGAGCACGGTCGAATATCTGGAGAAGAACGAGTTTATAACTTTAAGAAAGAAAGAAGACGGTAGTCTAAAGGTATGAAGATTGAACAACGCTGTCATCAGGCGACGGCAGAGGTTTATCAATTTGTGTATATGTACGGACTTTCTTGCTATTAGTTCCTGAGGTAATTTTGTAATATCACCTATTCTTTCAACAGACTAACTCAGATTCTGAAAGTTACGTTCCCACTCAACTTGGTCAAGCAACTCTTGCTTCGTCTCTCTCACCAGATGAAGCTCTCGTCGTGTTCACAGATCTTCGCAAGGCTCGCAAATGTTTTGTGTTGGAGAATGAACTACACATTCTTTATCAGGTATCTCTTCAAATAAAACGATTGCTTTCATCTGTGTTGGTGGTTTGACTGACATGCTGTTCATTCTAGGTGACGCCAATCTATGTACAGGACACATGGCCTAACTTGGACTGGTATCAGTATCTCAGACTTTGGGAACGACTGCCTTTACATATGAAACGTGTTGCTGAATTAGTCGGAGTTGAGGAACGCTTCTTGAGTCGAGCAATACACGGCCATGCTCCCAAACGTTCTGATGCCCAACGACATGTTTTCCGAGTTCATAAACGTTTCTATGTCACGTTAGCGCTTCATGATTTGGTACACGAAACTCCTTTAGATATTGTCGCTCGAAGATATGGAGCAAGTCGTGGCATGCTCCAATCACTACAGAGCTCAGCTGCAACCTTTGCTGGTATGGTCACTGTGTTTTGTCGTAAGCTAGGTTGGAATAACTTGGAGATATTGTTAGCACAGTTTCAGAATCGTTTGACGTTTGGTGTCGAACGAGAGCTGTGTGATATGATAAGAATATCAAGTCTTAATGCTTTCCGTGCCAGAGTTCTGTACAGTGCAGGTTATCATACTGTAGCAGCCCTTGCTGCAGCCTCACCAAGCGAGGTTGAGAAACATCTCAGAAATGCGATGCCTTTTCAAAGCAAGAAGAAATGTGAAGGAGAGACTGAGTTCGAGCGACGAAAACGAATGCGTGCTAAGTGCATCTGGGTGAATGGTGGTAAGGCGCTGACTGAAGCAGAAGCAGCTCAAGCTATTGTTAAAGAAGCTTGTGCATTCTTGAAAGAAGATGCTTTAAAGTTAGGTATTTCTTGGCAACCTACTGGGCCTAATGGTGGTGAACAAGATTCTGAGAACATAAGTAAAGTTGTTGAAATTGATAAAGTTAAGAAAGGTGATGGACACAACAAGAGTTCTAAGAGGAACTTCAAAGGTACTCCAAAGAAGAAACCTCATAATGGTCGGAGTTTCAAGCGTAAACACACTTTGAGTAACAGTCCCAAGGATTGTAGCAGACCTAAGATGAAACTGAACGATAGGGGCGCAAGCCAAGTAGTAAATGATAGCAAAGAATGTGCACTTAAAAGCCCATTGACAACAAAGCACGGTTGCAAAGATAATTTCTATTCTGACTGCTTGGATAATTTTAAGATCAGAGATGACAAAACTCCTCCCAACAGAAAAACTAGAAATGCTCTTCCCTTGGAAATTTCAGCTGATATTGCACCTAGGAGTCCTGCAAAAAAAGTACCACTTGTTAAAACTACGAAATTTTCTTTTAAACAACTTGAAGTCCAGTCAACCCAAGTAAAACCGGAGGAAATACTGTGTACAACCAGTGAACTCTTGGACAATGACCAAAAGTCTGAAAGCAAGAATAAAATGAAAGATCAAGAAGGTTTCATAGAGAAGAAGAACACTATTGAAAAGGCATCAGATTGTAAATCTGAAAGTTGTAAAGCAACAGCCGTAGCATTTAAACTAAACGTTGAAAGCCTTCATACTACAACTGGAAAGCAGTTTGAATTTAAAGACGACAGTCCGGAGTTGATATGTGAATCCAGCAATACAACTCCAGTCACCAAGCCATGCACTAGACGAGCTAGCTCTAGCCTGTTGGTACCAAGTCCTGAACTATCTTCCGAATGGTTGTTTCCAGATTCAGAAGAACTGTTCCCTGATTCACCTGTGAGTTGTGAAGGAAATTTCAATTCGCAAATTGATAAGATATCTGAATTAAGTGGTTTTGAGATTGTTGATACTAGCATGCAGGATTTGGGTATCTGTGAAGAAGTCGATGGGATTAAAGTCGAGAGCAAGTTTCATTTAGACGTTTCTGAGAATAAATCATTGGTTAAAGATGCTGAAGCAAAGGGAGGAGGTATTTTCGATTTGGTTTTTACTCCTGATAGAATACCAGATGATAAGAAACGCGATATACTGAAGGCTGAGGATGTGTGTCCTCCTGGTACGTTGGATTCTTCTTCGAAAAATTCCCAACACTCACCAATGAATGCTGAAGTGTCTCGAGGAAGCCCCAACTCCTTTTCATTAAAGTTATCAGAATCAAGTGATGACAGTACAAGTGAGTCCGATCTAAGCACAACAACATTAGCAGCAGTAGTAGCCCTGGAAGAACACAAGATAGTTGCTAAAGATAACCAGGGAGATGATGGTGGATCTAAAGTTGATAATGCGGGTTCCCAGGGGTTTCAGGAAGTCTCTAGGATGAGTCAAGGAATAGCAGCTGCTATTGAAGCGACGGATAATGAACTACATCACAAGGTTGACACGAGCAGTGCCGGTGAACTTCGTGTAGCCCACGAATCTTCTTTAGTAACCTGTTTCACAAAGATTACTTGCAAGTCAGGAGGGACCGCTGACTGTAGTAAACCTAACTTCAAGTCTGTGGGGGCTGCTGATTGTACAGGTCAGCCAGATGGTGCAGCAGGATCTCATGTAGAAGAAACTTTGGTGAAAAAGACTAGAATCACAAAGCATCTGAGAAAACCAGCATTTGAAATTATTGACATTGCAAAAGACCACAACACCCTCGATAGGTTCGTCCATGACTGCAAACATAACTCTTTTAGTTTTTCAGTTGGTGTAGAAAGACGACCGTGTGCTACTTCCAGTATTGGTAGAAGATTTAATATAGGATGTGAGCACTCATCTGAAGAGGGGAAGTTTGATTTGATGATTGAAGAAGAGAGTTTGGCAATTGTTGGGATAGCAGTATGTTGGGAGACGGACAAGGTTTATTTTATGTCTTTTGAGGATCACACTCAAAGCTGTGGACAGGAAGAGGTGTCCTTGGCCGAGAGATTGGAGTGCTTGGAAAGTATCATGGGAGTTCATGAAGAGGGTCATTTAAAGACAGCCTTTGGAATGAAAGAACAGTATAAGGTTATTGTTAGTTGTTTCTCAGACGCATTCTCATTTTATGCGGATGTGTTTTTGATTTTTTCTAGACTATCTTGTAGGATTTTTCGATGGCACTTACTTTTCATAAAGAATCCTTTTCCTTTAATGTTTTTCGTTTTCTTGTCATTCTGGTTTGTTTTGGTCATTTGTCGTTCATTCCTTTACGTAGCTTTTATCGCGAGCGTGTGGTGCGATCATCAAGGGTGAACTTCAGGATCCAAAGATTGCAACATGGCTGCTTGATCCCGTCGCCAAGGAGAAGAAGTTCGTACAAATGATAGAGCACTTCCTCCCACAAAAATCACACCTACTACAAGGTACTTTGAACTTACAAAGCTGCTGGATTGAGCCAAGCTTTCTTGACGAAATGCAATTCAACGATTGCTTGTAGGGACACTCAGCTGTTTGCAGATTTCATGGTGTAGCTTTACATTTCACTATTGACTAAAGTATCTTCAATGTCTAGATATACATGGTAATCTTGGATACTCTAGTTTGGGCCAGGCCATATACACTTCATTACCAGCACGGGAGAGATCATGTCTTGATGCAGTCTTCTCAAGTATGCTGATGGATCGTCTTCGACACTTGCTGCAAGATGATGGACTTTGGCAAGCTTTTAGAAACGTATGTTAGTGTGAGATGTGTTCAAATGTTGCTTGGCTCCTTGGAATACACACTATCAATACAGTCTGCAATGTTTATGCATTGATTTTAATTCTAGATTGAGATGACAGCAGTGAGTTGCCTTGCAAGAATGGAGTTGAATGGTTTTGGTTTCTCGAATGCAGAATGTGAAAAAATTAAACAAATACTTCGAGGAAAGCTGCGCGCATTGGAACAAGAAGCCTACAAGTTGGCAAAGCACGTTTTCTCTCTTACCAGTCCCGAAGATGTGTCTAGAGTATTGTTTCTGGAGCTCAAACTTCCCCCGAATGGTAACACAGAGTTTTCCAACTCTCCCGGGAAGATTGTCAAACCAACAAGAGGCGGAAGACGAAAGAAGGTAGGGTTGGTTTTGAACATCATAATATCAGAGTTGTATTCAATGTAAAACTTTATCTTTAAGAATGATTAGTGGCTCAATTCACAAACCTTTCTTCCAGGTGAAATATTTCAGCACGTCCAAAGATGTTTTGGAAAGACTTATTCCTCTGCATCCCCTACCGAAAGTCCTGTTGGAATGGCGTCGTGTGAACTCGGCCCTCACGAAGATCGTCTTTCCTGTCCAGAAAGAGCATGTAAAGTGTGGTCCACCCATTAATATGTCTCGGATATTTCCCACCGCTCTCACTCATACTGTCACGGGGCGAGTGACTTTTGTGGAACCCAACCTACAGAATGTCCCTCGAGATTTCGATATCAACTTACCCTCGGTGATATCCGACACCCCACCTACTCCAGTCATAAAGGGTAAGGCAAAACCTAGGGAGTGCATCTTTAAGAGTGATCTCACATCCTCATCTCCAGGTCCTCAGTTTTCTGTGAGTTTGCGCAGTGCCTTTGTTTCAGTTTCCAACGGGATTCTCCTAGCCGCAGATTACTCTCAACTTGAGTTACGACTGATCGCTCATCTTGCAAGTGATCGAAAATTGGCAAGTTTTCTGAACGCTGGAGGAGATGCGTTCAAAATGATTGCTGGTGAATTATTTCGCGTCACTCAGGATCAGGTTTCTGACGAGCAAAGACAACGTGCAAAACACGTGTGTTATGGCATTATTTACGGCATCGGTGCGAAGGCCCTGGGACAGACTCTAGGTGTGAATGAGAATGAGGCTGCAGTGTTTGTTGATGCGTTCAAAACTAGGTTCACTGGTGTTTGCGCTTATCTCAAGAAGACTGTAGAGGAGTGCCGATGTCTGGGGTACGTCACCACTATTTCTAAACGAAGACGATATCTTCCTAATATCCGGGTATCAAATGCGGCAGCGAGGTCACAAGCTGAACGTCAAGCAGTTAATACAACGGTAAACCTCACTATGCTCATTAATGCCTCGTTTTGTTGTACCTCGTAATTCATCAGCGATGTTTTACTGACTCTGTTCATTTGCAGGTCCAAGGTTCTGCCGCAGATTTGGTGAAACTTGCGATGTCAAACATCGACCGACGACTGTGCGAGGATTTCCCGGACTGCTGGCGAACCCACCGACAGAAATCCGACATTGGCTCCGGGAGACAAGCAGTAGAACGTGAGAGAAACTTTCGAGGCGCAAATCTAGTGTTGCAATTACATGATGAGCTGTTGTTTGAAGTCGCGCAACAGGATTTTTCCAAGGTAGTAAAGATTGTGAAACAAGAGATGGAAGACGCTATGAAGTTATCCGTTCAACTTCCAGTCAAACTGAAAAGTGGAAAATCCTGGGGCACTATGCAGCCATTAGAGGTAGTATGACATGAATTTGCACAAGTTCAGGTTTGGTGGAAATTACAGGAATCTTTCATTGAATTATTTATTTCATTAAATTATTACCATTAAAATAGGTCATTTTTAATAATTTATTTTATCAATGCAAGTAAATTTTTTTTAAGATTTAAAAGACGTGTGAATTTTTAAAACAAGGAGTGCAGCTATGATGTCTGTATTTTTTGAAAACTAATTACTGTTATTTTTATCTTTCTTAGATCTTTCTAAAGCTTGCAGTAATTGATGTCTATAATCCATGATTTCTTTATAGTGCCCTTTAGATGCAAGGATTTGGTTATTTTTCTTGGCTTCAACATGAAAATCTCTAGTTTTCTTCTCGTACCAACCAGGACTTGGACCTCGGATACGTTCCAACTCTGAGAGAGCTTTCTTCTGTAGTAATCTGTCTTCCTCAAGCTTCAGTCTTTCCATTTTAAGTCTAGCTAGTTTGTATCGGTATGGACTTGTCAATGCAGTCAGTGTTCGACATGAAAGCATTTCATTTTCAGCGTTTTTGAACAAAGATAAGTCAAATGCCTCAATAGGTGTTTTATCAATGATCTCTTGTGGTATAGGGAGCAAAGTTCCATTCTTGTTTGATTGGATCACAGATGCTTGTAATGGACTGGTCCTTGCAAAATCTACATCTGTTTGTGTGCGATGAACTGGGCTCAAATACCAAGACCTTTCAAGAGAGTCATCTATATGAATAGCATCGTCTTTCAGTTGGCTGAGTTCAGGTTCCACAACATCTTCAAATTCGTCACTGGCCTCACTTGACGTGTCACTGCAAGGATTATCTTCTAGAGGAATATCCATTTTGCTGGCAGAGCCCATGAGTGACAAATTCGGCTTTCTAAGAGTCATTTCACTGTTTGTTCTGTATGCGCTGGGTTTCGTCCTAGTTTATGAAGAGACTGAGCATTATGCTTCATCAAAACACACCTTATTTTCATTGCTCTTTAGATTGTGATAAGCTCCATTAGTAAACTGCAAAATTCGCTTTCTGTATCTATACAACACCACAAACATCACATGCTAATGATCAACCGTGTTCTTACTTTATAGTACTGCCATAACCGTTCAATACAAAATTTTCATCGGGATTTCGTCTACTTGTCCCCTTAATTGGTAAAGGTCGTACATTATAGATCTCGCTGTCTGCATGAGGCTTTTTAACACTTGCACTACTTGTGAACATATCGGAAATGCTAAATTTTGACATTAAAAATGTTCACCAAAAACATTGGAAATACAAATTTGTTGACATAGCAACGGAGGGTAATGGGGGGACTTTTAATATTACCCCGAAACCTGTTACTAAAATGTGGATATAAAGGGAGAATTCGGAATAGTTTTCAAACTATCCCCAAGTGGTCCTTACCTAATGAACTGTTGTGGATACATATGGTTTAAACGGAACATGATAAGATTAGTCTAGTGACGGCATTATACCCCTCCTTATCCCTTTCTATGTTCTTTTTCTCTTGCTTTCGTTTGTTTCGAAAAGCAAAATGAAGTAAGTCAGTTATATCCATGCTAATCTAAGTAGGAGAACAAATTATTTGCTTTATTTTCCATTGGTAGGATACACTTATGAAAGTACTTCTTCTTTTAGCTGTGATATTTTAGTTTAAATTCGTTTTCTAATGGGTAAAAACTCTGTCATAGTAAAAATGTCCATTGGTCTGATATTGTATACATTACAATTATTCGTAAATTTCAGCATTTTGACTCACAAAATACCGTTTCTAACGATATAGTAGTCTTGACCCATAGTATTATTTTCATTTGCTCATAAAGACAAGCTTATCTTAGTGGGAATTGACAAGCATATGAACTATGTTGTGCTGTCCTTTCAGGCTAGAGGTATGCAATTATAGTGGCTATAAAATCTACCCAGGCCATGGGAAACGATATATCAGAATTGACGGCAAGGTTTGTATGTAGAGTTGCTTTACGCACAATACTGCAGATTTTATCACTTTTGATTTAAGAGTGACCAAAATGTTTACATTTTGGATAAAGTACTGGGGCCTAGACTGGACAGCTATGAAAGTGTGTATGGGTTTAGCCACACAAAAAAACGTTTCAGTTGCTCAGTATTTTTGAGATGCAGTTGATGTATATAGAAGTTTGTCATAAAAACATGGTTCATGCTCATCTGTTGACTCGTTGCTAGTGCTTCAATTTTCTGGACAAGAAAAGTGAGCGCTCTTTCCTGATGAAAAGGAATCCTCGTAAGATCTCTTGGACTGTGTTATATCGAAGGAAACACAAGAAAGGGTCAGTTGAAGAGGTTACTAAGAAGAGGACAAGGAGAAACGTCAAGTTTCAGAGAGCTATACAAGGTGCTACCCTTGAAAATATCATGGCTAAAAGGAATCAGAAGCCTGAAGTAAGGAAAGCACAAAGAGAACAGGCTATAAGGTATGTATGTTGATGGTACAACCAACTGGATGCTAGATTTTGTTAAAGCAAGTAGCAATGTTTGCAGGCTCATTACACTGTAGTTGATAGTAACAGTCTATAATTCATTCTTAGGGCTGCTAAGGACAAAATCCGGCAGAAAAAGGATGTCAAAAAATTAGCAAAGGTAACATAATGCTCTTTAAACTTTGGTTGTGTAATATTTAAATTTAATATACATTATTTTGAAGTTTTCAATATTGCAACAAATTATTTTATATTCCTAGGCACAGCTACAACAGCCTGTGAAATCAAAGGCGCCAAGCAAGCAGAAAGGAGGAAAGAGCACTGGTCGTGTTGGTGGAAAGAGATAATTGTGAATTTGCTTGTCCAATAAATGTTCTGTGTTCAAGATGTAATGTTTTTGTTTGAAGCACCTGAATTTGGTGTGTATTTTATGCAAACAAGTATGCGAGATATTTTTGTTCGTTTTTAAAGGTAAAACAGGTAAGTGTAGTAGTTTTTATTAAACACGCAAACTTAAACTAGGATATTTTCTATTTTAACTTACACACAGTTTATTTATATTTATACAAGTAATTTCAAACTTGGTCCATAATTATTACATCTTACTCTACAAAGCTGATATAGCTTGTTGTACTACATATAATGCAATCACCATTTATATGAACAATATTTTTATACAATTAGTAGTTCATGGTGAGCTTGGGAATCGGTGCCGTTTGCTACTTCCCTGTGACAACAACATTTCTTGTTTCTTGAAACATGTCATACACAGGCCCTGAGTTTCTTTGAAGCCAAGACTTGGGCATCCTTTTGTCACACATGGTACCATGTCATTGGAGTATTTTTTCCTTGACTTAGGTGAAGGTGGAGCTGAAAAACTTTTGCTTGGTGATGAGATTGCCTGCAAAAATAGAAAGCTAAATATAAGCTGCCATATCTTTTGTCTGTGTTAGTGTTCATCTTTCACTCTGGTACATGGTGTTTATTTCTCAATGATGATTATTTTTCTACCTACATTGTTTGAGGGCAACTGATGAAAACAAAGAAAAACTGAGAGAAATAACAAGATATTTCTGGAGATTTTGAAACTATCTTACTTAGTACTCACCTCAAAGTAGAAAGGTTTTCTTGAGTGAGCACATCCTTGACATTGTTCGTGACGTCGATGTGAGACTTGTGTAATCCATTCTGCTTGTGCTCTGTCTTGTTCTGCTTTGATTTTGTCCATATCGTATTGTTCCTGGAGGGCTTTTGCGTGGCATTCTGAGCAAAGATAGTTATGCTCAGGAATGCCAAAGTACTTGCAACCTTTTGTTAAACAATGTTTTGTTCTTATTTCTTGTGATCCACTGGTATTCATGATGCTGTACTGGCTTATTGAGTCTTTGTAATGCTTCAGGCAAAGTTGTCCATGATAAGTAACAGCAGGTAAGTTGCAGCTAGGTTTGCTACAAACCTCATAGATAGTAGTAGATGGTTGCTGAACATTAGTATGTTTCTCAGTTCTTGATTCCGTTGGCATTGAAGTTAAGCAATCTTGACAGTAAATATGTTCGTAAATCTCTAGCATATTATTGCATGACTGATTTATGCAGAACAATCTGGAATTTTGTCGAGTTAATCTCGGACTTGTTTGCCCAGGCAATCCTTTGCTTGGTTTCTTGGGGTTGCTTATGCTAACTGGTTCTTCTGCTTGTTGAACATAAGAATTCTCAAGGTTGATGTTTTCAAGGTTTGGGGAGCAGATTTGGTTGATATAGCAATCACGACATTTGCCGAGGAGATGAGGACTTGCTTCTTTCTCACAGTGGTCGTTGCTACACTTGTTGCTAAGTGGGGCTGAGGGTGTAACCATGTGAGGACCTTGATCTACAAGTGCACGTAATCGAGTAAAACAGACAGAGCAGAGGCCTTCATAGTCTGGGTTAGCAGTGAAACTGCAACCGGGAGATGTACAAAGGGGTGCCTTGGTTTTCCTGCACTCATGACAATACTCCTGACTAGTGAGGTTTTTACAGACAATATTCTTGCATCTCTTGTGAACACTACAGCATGTAGGGTTTTTGTTGCCAGAGGTTTTCATTGAGGGGTATGGTGCTTTGAAAGATGAAGTGCCACATGATATAGCATAGGTTGGGCTACCAGCAGATGCAGCAGGGTAGGATCGGTGAGTTTCTCCAGACAATGACAGCTGTTTCTCGGTGAGCTTAGCTAAGTACACTCTTTGCAGTGCTCCAAAGTATGTCTTGAACATTTTATTGAGGTGTGCTTCAGGTTCTTGTGATTCCATGGTCGCAACTAGAATTGTTCTGGTCACTTTGTCACTGGTGTACTCCACTTTAGAACAGTTCAGATATTCTCGTAACAATCGTTCAGAATTCTGGCATTCTTCTGGTAGCAAGAAGTGCAACTGCATTGCAGAGTTATCATACTTCACTAATGGTATAGCATTTTTATTCTTTGTCTGTCCAAACGTATCTTCTGTTGTGTTACCATCTTCGGTTGTCACAAGTGCCATGAAGTGACCTTGGTTGTAGCCAATCACAAGAGGGGACTTCACACAATCTACAGAGTCACACAATAATGGTAGATATATGCCTCCAAGATTGACATCCGCCAGCAATTCGTTGAGGTTTCCCCGATGGACATCATCACATAAAACAAGTATTGGTCTGCGAAGGATGTTGGCCAATGCAAATATATGAATCTCTTCTAGGGAATTCAAGGTGTTGGTTTCTGGGGATTTTGTCGTTGAAGCAAGGTTCACGGTTTTCTTCCAGTCTTCATTCCACTCCTCGTTGCTGATATTTACAGGACTGCCATTTTGTTCTTCAAGATGTTTCTCTTGTTCCAACTGCCATCTTTTTCGAAATTCATCTAGTATGAAAAAATTGTGTGAGTTACGTTGTGAGTTAGGGGGAAGTTATGGCTAATTTGCAAAATTGTTGAACAAATTTCATTGGTTGAGTCAATGATAAAAATAAATATTGAAATAAGGAAGTTGATATAGGGGTGAAAGTCTCTTTGTTTTTTAAGTGGGACAGCTGTATGTTTGAAACAGGAAGTTCATTTTCAGCATCAGATCTAATTCCAGTTGGTTTGAGCATTTGAAGAGAAAGGAATGCAAAGAATAGTTCTAAATGACATTCCAAAACAATAAGAACAGCGGGAATGAACTAGAAGTCACACATGATTGATTAGAACTATTTGAAACAGTTCTAAAAATAACTTTGAATGCTTTTAGCATAGAGAAATATACCTGTTTGATCTTCAATAAGAACTTGGAAAACACTTTTCCTTAAGATAAGTCTTCTATCTTGTACTGCCCACATACACTGTGATACAGCATGCATGAGACAGTTACCATCACCAAGAGTCTGTAATGGTAAAAACTTTGGCAGCACTGGACACCAGTTTAGACATTTTGATATTTCAAGTTCGTCCATGAGACCGAAATCAACTAAGGCTGACAGCAGAAATTTTCTAAAATCTTGATCAAATCTGGTGAGACTTGGTAGAATAAAGTCGTGTCGTGGCAGCTCTGCGAAGAAACGATGCTTGCTTCTGTCTGCTGGTAGTGTAAGATCGTGTTGAACTGTATCTTGAATTGCTGAAGATGTATTCAAGTCAGTCAAAGACATAGTCCTTTCTAGTTTCAAATGATCCATCTCTTTATTCAGATTTCTATAAAAACATAAGAAGAACAATATCTTCATACAATAGTCTGGCTCTCAGTATACAGCAATACAAATCTAATAAAGTTTGTGCTAGAAATTCACATAAATTGGCTAACATATATAGCCTTAAAGTATAAAAATACAAACCAGTTCTTCTATACCTTATGCTTGTACTGATCTCGAGTTTCGACTGTAGTTGAAACGGATATCGAAAGCTATATACCTTATAAACTGCAGCTTTTGGCTTCCTGTTAGGAACTCTTTCCTTCGTAATCAAAAAAAGCAAAGATAAATTTGTCAAAAAAAATTGCGATCGCAATGTTTTATAAGCAAATCAGACGCGAAAGTAATTCAGTTTCGATTTGAAGGTTTTCCCCGAACCACGACCACTACAACCGAAAATTATTACAGAAACGTAAACAGAAAAATCCTCTGCTATGGGGAAAATCCCTTACGTAATCAAATGAGGTAACTTGTACACAAAAAGCTGGGGCTCTGTGGCTGGGGCAAACCACTGGCATGCACATGGGCATGCCATATCACCAGGGGGGTGAATTCAATGAGTTTCCAAGGAAATTTAAATTTAGGCTAAATCAGAATTATGGAAACTGAAAAAACGAAAGGGAAGATAGCTGTTATAGGCAGGTAATAATGTTTTAATATTCAATCAATAAAATATGAAAGTTTTAGGGCAATTCAAATTCTTTTACTGATGGCAAAGTCACCAGATATTTTTTGTATATTTGAACCAAATATGTACCATGTTTTGTACCAATCCAGGTGGATAACAAAATGTATTTCTAGCTTTGTTCTTCTATTTTAGTGGTTTGATCGGCAAGTCTTGGTCAGTTGTAAGTATTTGTTATTGCAACGTTTTGCTAAAAATTTCTATGCACTTTCGTGAATTGTAACATTTATTTCAATGTAGCTATTCTGCCGAGCAGGGTATAGAGTTTCTTTGTATGACATTGATGAAAAACAAGTGTCAAATGCACTATCTGGGATTCTCACATCTCTGCAAGAGTTAGAAAGCAATGGATTACTGAAGAATTCTGCCATAAAATCTGCTTTCGAGGCTCATAAGTTGGTACAAGGCTGTAATGATATTGAGAAAGCTTTAGAAGGTGCAATTTATGTTCAGGTGTGTGCCAGGCCACGATAAATATTTTGTGAATTACTTGGGTATATTGTGCAGCCATTTAACATCTCTTGTGTTATTTTTGAAGGAGAACACGCCTGAAAAATTGGATATCAAACAGAAGGTGTTTTCAAATCTGGATTGTTTAGTGAAGAATGATGATGTGATTCTTGCAAGTTCAACTTCTTGTATTGTTCCCTCACGTTTCACAGAGTCACTGAAACATAGAAAGCAGTGCATTGTTGCTCATCCAGTGAGTTGGTTTCTGAGGCGTCAAACTTATAGTTACCATATCAAGCATTGCACTGTCATGCAGAGAATCTTACATTTGTTAAACTAAATGTATTTCTGTTGATTTTTTTTTGTCAGGTCAACCCCCCACATTATGTCCCTTTGGTAGAACTAGTTCCAGCTCCATGGACAGACAAGTCTATAGTTGAAAGGACAAGGGCACTCATGAAGGATATAGGTCAAGCTCCAGTCACTTTAAACAAAGAAGTGAATGGTTTTTTACTGAACAGAATACAATATGCTATTATTATGGAAGGCTGGAGACTAGTTGAGGTAGTACACTTGAATAGTTTCACTGGTTGAATTGCTTCAGCTTAGGATATATCTCATTGCTGCGAACCCCTTAATACAAGGATTACTTGCTCTATATGTGTGGCATTGCTCTATATGTGTGTGCTCTATATGTGAAGGCGTTTTCTCAAAATGTTTTGAATTCTTCTTTCATCCTCTGTACATATCATGTTCAGTGGCACACTTTTATCTTCAAGAAGCTGAACTGAGTTTCTTTTCTTTAGGATGGCGTATGTTCACCAGAGGATGTCGACACGGTTATGAGCAAGGGCCTGGGACTGAGATATTCTTTTATGGGTCCTTTTGAAACAATGCATATGAATGCTACAGGTCGGAATTAATGGTCAATTTGTTCAAATAATAATGGTAGTTTTTTAAGTTCTGTTTGCAAGAATTTGCTGGTACTTCAATGTTCGTTTTTTTGTCGTTTTTCCAGGTATACTGGATTACTGTGAAAAATATGGTGAAAATATTGAGAAAATATGTCAGGAACAAAGTGGATCAAGGCAACTTCATGGTTCAAGCACTGCTCAAGTAGTCCATGATGCAATGTGTGAGGCGAGTGTCTCACTTGACAAGCTTGATGAACGCAGAGTATGGAGAGATGAACGTTTAGCTGCACTTGCTGTACACCAAGCTGAACAGAAAAAATGAAAATTAGTTGGAAAGTATAAAACTTTATTTTGATTCACGTAAATTGATATTTGTAGTTCTCAGACTATGAAAATACGTTTATTCATGAGGGACTCGTTTTACCAATTTTGTTTGAAATCTCCTATAATTTCCCAAACCATCGCAAATTTGTCCCAGACATTACCAATCGGCATATTTGCCTCAAAAAGTCATTATCAAGTCAAAAAAGGATGTTTCGGAAAATTTGAAAATATTGCGTTATAAACGAGGGGGTCGTTTTCCTCTCTTTGGTAATCTATAAATACCACGTGGCCGTATATGGTCAGTGCTTGATAACGTCAGATGACGTAGCATGGAGTGAAAAGAAACATATGTAGTTTTCAACAAGTTTTCAGTGTAGTTATTCCTTGAGAGAGATATTCATTAACGCGTCCTTATTTCAACCACAGACGAACAACTTAAGAGTCTCAAGAGCTTAGCTAACTTGATAAAACGCGGTGTCTAGCTTTGCAACCAGATGTTTCGATTACTTTTACGTGTCTTTGTGGGCGTACAGGATTATTTCTTGAGTGACGTGACAAGAAAAAAGTCATATTGAACAAAAAAGGGAAAAAAAGATCACCCTGTGATTATATAATATTGTTTTGAGGTAGGCATCTGTAATTGAGTTTACAACATGAAATGAAACGTTTCTGTCAGCTGGAAATTAGATAATTGGAAGCGTGTTTTTTTGCATTATTTTTGTACAGGGAATTGGCTCGATACCAGACCCTCGCATTCCAAGTATGATGTGCACGTGTAAGTTTCAATATTTAGTGTTTTAATGCGCTATCCAGGATTAACTCAAGATAAACCGACCACTGGCGACGAGGAAATAGCATTTAACTCGAATTCCTGCCAGGCCTCTGTCTAAATTACTTTCTGGTTTTTCCGTTTTGAAGTTCTTCTCCCGTGTTCCTAAGACGGCGAAAGACTACTTAAAATTTTTAATCCACATTCAAACCCTCAATTTGAATGCAGGAGGTTGTTTTGACTCTAGCATAGCTTTCACGCATTCCTCTACATATAGTAAGTCATGTTTTTTTGAGAGGGAACTAATGCATTTAAATATTGCAGCATCAGCGTACTTTGTTTTGTCGATTCATCTTCAACATTCTAGCGCTATGCGAATTTTACACCACGGAAAGATTATAACGCCGTCTGAAAGACCGCTGGAGGGAAGATTGCAGAGAAAAACAAATTTGAAGCCAATTAGTTACTTTATCTTCTGTAATCCTCTGCTTTGGCCTGTGTATGCCTGTATTTCGTCTGCATTCCAGCATAGGATGGGCGTTAAATTGAACCGGCGCCATCTTAGGTAAACCCTCTTGTTTCACAAGTAAACTGCGCGATTTAGATTGTTAAAGCTTCCAGACTATAGTTGTGGTTTATGCAGTTTCAGATTATTTGTTGCAGATGGCATGACAACAGCATTAGTTATTAGTATGAGCTGAATAATGGATTCTACCATAAAGTAATACAATCAGATGTATTAACACATTTTTAGTATGTTTGAACTTTAGAACTTAAAAGTATTGGTGACGTAATTCCCATCTGTAAAATGTCACAAAGTTACACTTTTTTAAGCTATTTCTTGCTTGTTGAAAACACTTCATTATGACATCTAAATACATTAGTTATTGCTCTAAACACGAATCAACAAACAAGCCGCGTTTCCCAGTGTTTTATCGAGTGCAAAGACCTCACAATTGTCTTATGATAATTTAAGAGTATATGTCTGCTTGATGTGTTTTGCTCTGAATGAATAGCTGGTGTCCCCAGCATTGTTCATTAATGAAAATTTGTTTTTGAAAAACAGTTTTAAAGCTTGCTCGTTACGCAAATGAAGTTAAGGCGATCAAATTGGATTAGGAATCGGCCATTAGAAAGGATTGAAAGTTGTCAAAGAGTTATCCTTGGTAGAGTGAACGGAATGCATCGGTATGATCAAAGATTTACGCGGAAACATTAAAATGACATTGTGAAAACATTCTGCCGAGCTGTGCATATAAATGCAAACGTTTTTATGCATTTCATACAGTCTTGCTTGCCTTACGTTGGGCACGCTTTGTAAAGTACTTTCTATTCAACTAGGTGAATCTTGGCTGACTGGGACTTTGGGGACACTTTGAAAAAAAGATACAGTAATTAAAACAGGATTCACTTTGCGCTATGGAAATTGTAAGTATTACTTTATGAAATCTTTTTTTTTCTTTCCCATCTTATTATATAATAGATATTACATTAGATGACATAATTTGGTTACCATGTTTGACTCATTGAAACCACTGCCTCTCTAGAAGTTGCTGGTAAAATGTCGCGCGTATGCTTTGTTAAATTGTTAAGATGCGAAAACTTAGATTTCCCAAATGAATTCATTTGTCAACACATTTCTCATCAAGTTTACGAATAGACCACAATGTATTTATGTACCGTAATCATTTACAAACGACTTGAAATTAGCTAGTAATAATAGACTACCATCCCTGGGATAAATTCTTCCAATCATCGTAATTAAAATGCGTCGGCAAAATGTATTTAGTTTTAAAGGTCTATTTTTGTTATCTTAACCTTTTCAACAATTAAGTAATTTTCTTTGTTGTAAACAAATTATTTTAACGGTTTGGTGCAAACTAGTTTTTCGAACATTCTAGTTGTCTCTCATTTTTTTGCTTAGCTCGTCGTGCGAAACTATTCTGCACTACATTAGCATAAAATGCGTGTTACAAAAGAAGCGAAATCTTAAACAATATTACATATCCTTTTGCGCACATGCAATACGATCAAATGAATGGCTACACCGCCACAGAAGGCAGCTATCTTAAATTTTGCTTGACGTAAACTGTCAACATAGTGAGACCGGTTTAATCAGCTAGACATGTGTGGCCCGTCTCTCGACAAATATACAATGGAAGAGAGTAGACTGCATTGGGGTGCAAACCTGCGGGTGTAAGTTCTGCCAAATTAACGTATGGTTATTTGCGGATGTCAACTCAGTTGTGTCGTAAAGTTTGCGCCCTGATACAACAAGCTTTTCTGACGTGCTTTTCCTGACGTGTTCATGTGGGCGAAGGAGACAGGTTATTTGAATTATAAGTGTATCCTTGTGTCGCCATAGAACATCGCGCACTACTCAAGATGACGCGACTGATAGTAATTGAATTTAAGGTCAAACTAACAAACAACAGTTGCTATGTGAACAACTACAAAGATCAAAGCATCTCGGCAACTCTCAACAAAGAACGCATTATATGAACAGAATGGAAAAAATTTTCCAACTAAAACGGGGCAGGGCACATACGTGACTTTTGCTCACCTAAACACTTGTATCTAATTCGCACTCGCTTGTTTTTGTTTGTTTTCGCAACTTAACGGTACTTTGATGCGTAAACATTGATGATATTATCGTTTCTCAATCATAGTTGACCTTACGCTCATTAAAATGATCTAGTAAGGTCGTCCTAATGGTTAATACCTCGCCGCTACAGTTATCAAGCAATTGCCGCTGTAATCAATCTATTAGTCTGCACTCAGTGCATGGGCAGGATTGAAAACAGGATTCCATCAGCTTGGAGGATATGAGATGGACAAAACAATATTGCAAGGAGAATTATCTTCAGATTTCATGCACATTTCTTTCCATATATCATTTATAATACTACAGATCCCAAAGATTTGATCTATAATCGGTTCCATCATTTTCGTCCCACTTTTTCAATGACCAGCACGCGTCCATTTTCGTACCATGATTATCCTCATTATTTAATCTAGTATTGTTCTTCATGCCGCTAATTATTTCACCTACAAACAGATAACGCCGTCGGCCGACAGGATAGCTCGTCTTTAATGTGCGATGCACGCTTCGTTTATTAATAAACCATGGGACGCTTGTTTCTTCTTAGTTGTGATCAGCTTTTGCTGTGGGTGGAGGCTCGTGAAAGAACTCTGTAAATTTGAACGTGTGACATTGTGGTGCTCATTCATTTTGCTGTGTGACTGACTATTATCCGTGTCTCTGGTCATTTGCCTGTCTTAAGTTTTCATATTCGTTGAGGAAACGTTAAATAGAACGAATTATTGTTTAATATACCAACTCGCCTGTTAGGATCTTTTTGTTTCATAATTCTTCGTAAAATGGGAAAGGTTTGTGTTTATTTTGTGCTTTTAATAAATTTAAAATTTCAAGGCAGCGATTTCAATTAAGACTCGCACGTAGCCAGAGCTCAAGTCTTTTTGTGTTATATCCTCTCGCCAAATCATGTTCAATGTTGATTGAGAGGATCCTATATTGGCTAGCTTGTGTCTTAAATTGTGGGATCTCAGTAAACGGTGCAAGTGCTGTCTCATTCTTGTATTTCGCTGTATAGATTTCGAAATTTTTCTCGCCGCAGCTGTATAGCGCACCATTTAAGCCGTATTTGGCACCGTCTTTTTATATCCGACTATAACATATTTACTTACACCTGCATACAGCATTGTCTTTTAAGAGGTGTAGTGATTTACCTGTCTTGTTTTACACACTGAGATTCTGATTTTTAGATCCTTATAGTTTGTTCTAGGATACAGAAAATCAGTAGTTGCTTAATACTGCAGATCCAACTACCATTCATTTCTCAACTTCTCCTATTTTTTTTCCAGCTTTCGCATTTTGTTTTCTTGTTGGTGATAATTTTTTACGCAACTGCTTCTCCGTTGCCCGGTAACGGGAATGACGCAGCCAGCGAGATTCTACGTTTGCAGTACAAAGTGAGCTATCTCACCCAGGAATTACTGAAATGCCAGTTTGAAGACAAACTGGATTTACATTTACGACATTTTCAAAACAAAGATATCACTTGCAATGATGGCTCTACTGCAGGGTAAGTTTTTAAGAGGATATGTTGGGTCAGCGTGTAATTGTGTTGGTACAGGAGGAAACTGATGTACCTGAAAAAACCTGCAGCATTGAATTAAGAACATCATTGTTTTAACATACTGACATTCTTTTTACGCTCAGATATTATATAAAGAGGTCATATGAGAGCAACAAATGGGTCATCTATTTGGAAGGTTAGTTTTATTGATGTATCGCTTATGCAGTATACGAAAATTTTTTCACGAAATATTGTGTGTTTTATTACCTTGCTGAGGCGAATTGCAAGTGTTTAGTTCTCATTGATGTTTTGTTTAAGGTGGTTTTTACTGTTTCAATGATGCGTCTTGTACAAGACGTATGAACACGGTGGGAATGCATAGTCTGACGTCATCCAAGACTTGGTTATCCAAGAGAAGAGGTAAAAAACTCAACATTCAATGTATTTATTAATTCGGAGTAATCTGTAAAGTGTCTGAGAATAGTGATCTCTTTGTGATTAATAATCTCAGACAAGCTAGTAATTTTATGGCTGTAGTGGAAATCAAATTTTTGAGAACCCGTAATAAAATCACGCAACGTTGGCGAAATTTTGCTAAATGTTATTGTTTTCTTCATATTTTAGGACTTGGAATCTTATCTCCGAGCCCTATGGAAAACCCAACTTGGCACAACGCTAATCAAGTGTAAGTTCTTTATCAGTTCATTGATGATACCATCAAACTTTGTTTGATTATTGATTAATCCGTTGCACAGATTGGTTCCGTATTGTTCAAGTGACGCATGGAGTGGGAATGTCTCTCGTTTGGAGTCTGGAGGTCAGTTAGATTTCAATTCATTTCCAGTGTCTCAGATCATTGTACTTTTGCAGGGTGACTTAATAAATCGTCTCATGAATTTTTATTAGGGAAATTTTCTTTCATGGGATACCGAATAATCAACGAAGTCATTCAAGAACTTTTGCCTCAAGGATTGTTTGAAGCCAAGCATCTTCTTCTTGCTGGAAGCAGGTAAAACCAGTTTCCTGCTTGAAAAAACTGGAAAAACCAGTTGATACATATCTATCGCTTCATGAAAAAATGATGTTTACCATGTATTCAAAGAATGATACTGAACTTGACTATATTTAGTGCTGGTGGTATTGGTGTGATCATGAATATTGATCGTGTCGCTGAAATGATGTCAGCCGCTGGTTCCTCTTGTAAAGTTCGTGGTATCTCAGATTCGGGATGGTATATCGAGAAACGCCCTGATTTAGTCAAGTGTAAAAAGGATCCAAAGAATTGTAATAAACTTTCTCAAGCCATTAAGAAAGGAATGGGGTTGGTCAAGTTTTTGTATTGTGAAAAACCGTATTGCCCTGTTTAATCTTGTCTTGTTAAACATTCTCTTTACCGCGTCTAGATACTGGAGTGGTGTGGTTCCTAGAAATTGTGCAAATGAGTTCCACAGTGAACCATGGAGATGTTATTTTGGTCATAATGTCCACAGAAGTTTGAAAAGTATGTGGTATTTTTTAAAGTATGTTTGTAGTACAATGATTAGAACATTTGAGTTTGCAGGTTCGACTCATTTAATACCATAAAATATTATCTTACTAAATCCTTCCTTGCAGGTCCGTTATTTATTTTCCAGTGGCAATATGACCCGATGCAGACCATGGTAGATGATCCTACTTCTTCTTTTAGTGGAGACGCGAGTTTTGGACAACACATGTTGAGTAAAGTGATGAGCTTTGCTTCAGACTTAAAGAAATCTGTCACGAAATATAAGCTCAAGTATTTTATTCAGTCTTTTAACTCTATTCTTGTCTCTTAATGTATCTCGTGTAAAGTCAATCAGTGTTTCAAACTTTGCTTTCATTAGTACAGTATTGTAAGTATACTTTGATTCGATTTCATCTTAGCATTTCTTTTGACGTTTTCTAGCGCTGTGTTTCTTCCTGCTTGCTTGGCACATTCCACCCTCACGAACAGGTAAATCTTGAGACTTTTGTTACGATAATGACATCATCATCATTATCTCACTGTTCTTGTGTTTATTTAAGTGACTGGTTGACTGTCAAAGTGAAAGGATATAATCTGGATCGTGCTATAAACTGCTGGATAATCAAGGATAATCTCAAAGATGCCACTCCATCACCCAATTTTTCTTCGGCTCACTGCAAGTCCGTCTTGATAGACGATTGTAATCTTCCTCAATGTAATTCTCGCTGTTCTGCGCCACGCAACCCGTTCACTGGGGACCTACTGGTTACCCCAACTCTTTCACCAGGCCTCATCAGTCCACAGAATAAAAGCCAGAAGATGAACCCACAGCATACTGGTTAGTACAGAAATGATCTCTGGATGAATAAACTTTCAGATATTTTTTCTACATTTTGGGAGTCGTTTTCTGAAGTACAAGACTAGATGTAAGGCGATCTTGATTGGATTGTAAATACTTGAGAAACTTAGAAATGTGTACAAGCAATTAGTTCTTGAGAAATTGGATTTTGCGCAAGTTATCTTTGTAAGAAGAATCGAAACAAGATCATCTTACGTAGAATGCTATAACGGTATATATAGAAATCGAGGTATTTAGCAATTGATTTATATATTGTGTGTTTATATATTAATATATAGCAGAACATTTATTTAGAATACGTAGCGTATATGAGGAAACATACTTTATAAATTATTATAATAATGACTTGAATTGATAGATTGATGTTTAGTTTTTCGTAAAACGTTTTTTTGACGTGAATCCTTTGCCATTGATTATTTATCGAACCATTTAGTCATGGTCTGACTTCGTTTTAGTCGTAGCAAATATATTGTAAATGTACAGTTATGTATAACAATAATTATTTATAAATCGTTCTAGTTGTTCCATTTATCCTCTAATTGTAGCGCGTTGATAATGTTTTTGTGAAAAACTGATGAGAAATTGTCTGGAAGGTGAAGAACACGATGAACACTCGCGTGATTCGCGAAGCATAATCGTGAAATGCCGGTAGCTTGCCGGATTTCCGATTGTTTCGCGCGCATTTTAAACAAGAAACACGCGGCCAAAATGTCCGCCGTTGAAAGAAAAATTGCTTATGTTCATTCAGACGAATTTCTTCACTCCTGCGACCAGTTGCCCAAAGTTAAAAAACGCGTAAGTGATGTTAAGTAGTTAACGCGCAATTTATGTTGCTTCATGCGAGCCAACAACGTTGTTTTGGGTAAACTATGAGCTGTTTTGTCAAGCCTTTTTTTTTAAAATTTTTGACTACGTATTTCATCACGCCACCTGCCTATTGTTAAATATTGCCTTTTTGGTGTGTTTTTGTAGGCCAGTCTTGTTCATTCTTTAATAGAAGCATATGGACTGCTAAATTTTAGTAATATTAGGTAATTTTAGGCTTAAATATTTGTGTATGTTTTGTTAGAAATCCACGTTCACCCTCGCCACATATTGAAAACCTTTACGCTTTCTTTGTAACCTGCATATTTCCTGTGTACTAGAGAAAAGGGTAGCCTAAAATAGCGTGAAAATGTACTGCTGTGAGATTTCAGTCTGCTTTTTGGAAAAAATGTACTGTCTTAATGCACCCCTGACTAGAAAATCTATAGCTGACAAATCCCCCCCTGGATCAATGTCTAAGACGGTATTTAATACTCTTCTCCAGTGTCGTGCAACCTCACCCAGCTACGTTCAATGACTTAACAATGTTTCATTCAAAAGACTACATCACATGTTTGCAAAAAACTTCAGATTGTGGCACTGAAAATATAGATGACTACCTTCAAGAATTTGGTATAGGTGGGTATCACTTCAAGATTCCTGTTTTTCAATTTTGCTTGGCATTAGATCTACAAGACTGAACTTTTCTGTTGGATTAGGTTATGATTGTCCAGCATTTAATGATTTCTACAAGTGCATAACCATGGTCGCTGGTGGTACTTTAAAAGCTGTTGAATGTTTGAATAATAAGTCTCATTCTGTTGCTATTAATTGGTCTGGGGGCTGGCATCATGCTCATAGGTATTATTCACACTGCACTTTGCTAATTGTATTTCAATTTGGATTTTTTTGTGATTTCAACCTTTTACCTCTGCAACTATTCCACAATATTATTCAGAGATGAGGCATCTGGATATTGTTATGTCAATGATATTGTTCTTGGTATACTAAAGTTAAAAGAAAAGTTTCCAAAAGTTTTATACATTGATCTGGACTTACATCATGGTGATGGTAAGAACGACAGTTGGCCAAATTCAAGAGACTGTCTTTCTTATGCACTTTGATTGACATTATGGTATTTCTAGCTGTTCAAGAGGCCTTCTTCTACACCTCTTCTGTGTTCACTTTATCATTTCATAGATATGGCTCTGGATTTTTTCCAGGTAGTAAAGCTTTCAAAAATTGTAATATTAATGTAGATATTAAAGTTCTCATTACTTTGTACTATCAATAAAAAGTTCTAATTGCTAGAACAAGGTTTTAATTGTTCTTAATTTAACAGGAACAGGGTCTTGCTTTGAAGTTGGAGAAGGCAAAGGAAAACACCATTGTCTCAATATTCCCTTGCTGGATGGAATGAATGATAAGCTATTTGCCGAGCTTGTAAAATTGTAAGCAACAAGAATATTAAATTGTCATAGTTGGACAGCCAAGTACAAATTGGAAAACTTGTTTCATCTATTCCCAATAAGAGTGGTTAAAGAAGTGAGCAAATACTTCCAACCAAATGCAATAGTATGTCAATGTGGTGTTGACGGTCTTGCTGAAGATCCAATGAATTCTTTCAATCTCACGCAATATGGTCTAGCCTCTTGTGTTCACTACATGTCATCACTCAACAAACCACTACTGTTAGTGGGTGGAGGTAAAATTTAAAGTTGTCTTTATTTCCTAGTACCATGATGTATGAAGTAGATCTGGATAAAAACTTTATGGTTTACTCCATTTAAAATTATAGGTGGCTACAATTTTCCTAATGCAGCCAAATGTTGGACTTACATAACTGCTGTGATGCTCGGCAAGAGGCTATCCAAAGAGATACCAGACCATAAGGTAATAGTATCATTCAAATTATGTATTGTTCTTTAGTTCATTTTCATTCAAATGGTCATACAATGTTTTTTTTATTTAATTTCAGTTCTTTCTGAAGTATGGTCCAGATTACAGTCTTGAAATCACACCTCATCATTTCAGGGAGAATAAAAATACACTTAGCTATTTAAAAAGACTTTTGTCTGTTGTAAAAGGTAAAAATATTTGACTGAGGGCTCTCTTTGAGGGCTGAATAGTCAAACAGTGACTGGTTTTCTTGATATATGTAGGTAACCTGGAGAAAATGGTGTAGTGAGAATGGTAAGTCCAAGAGTTGTACAAAATAAATTTATTTAATTGTTGACATTCAGGTACGAACACTTATATTTGTACAATTGTTAATATGCTAGCCATATATTAGCCCTGCCCCAATGTAACTTAGTTAATTTTGGTGGACACATTGCACTATGGGATAGTCTCTGTTTCATTCATACTCCAAGAGAACAAAGGTTGAAAGTTTAATATTAAAACTTATGAGATCATAACAAATCAAAGCAAATGCTCACACTCAGCAACTCAAAGAAAATGAGTGAGACTATCTGTAAACATTATTCATCATTTGAGACTATTACCATGATTGTGTAACTAGATAATATTTATTTGTGAAGATTAGTTGATCATAG
Organism: Phenganax stokvisi; assembly: GCA_025400075.2. NCBI lineage: Eukaryota > Metazoa > Cnidaria > Anthozoa > Malacalcyonacea > Clavulariidae > Phenganax > Phenganax stokvisi. The sequence continues at coordinate 36,479 of JAODVQ020071745.1, forward strand.
AAATTAAATACAAATATTTACATGACTAAATAAGTTAGATTAAGTCACAATTAATTATGAAACACATAATTTGTCCGCTGGCTTCCAATTATCCAACTCCGTCACCTCCCAAATTTCTTTCAATTTCTCTTTTTGTTGTTCTTTTATGTGGAATGGTATCCTGGAAATACATGTAAGGTTTTTTATGGCATTGTTTGATAGCATTTTACAGGAGTAACTAGTACAGCTTGCCTGGGTTTCAATGGTAATTTCACAAGAGGAATGAATGTATCTGGAATTATCTTCACATCACTAATAATGAATAAAATGACCTTTATTACAAAGCATGGCATTTGAAAATCATCCTTGTTTAGCATGACATACCCATAGCTCACTAAAGGGAGTGTACTTCCATGGCGATGAAATTCAGCTGCACACTCTGGTACATAGTAACTCTTGTCTCCTGGAGCTTGCTTTTTAAAGCCATTTCTACAATCTTGAACTGATTCAGATGAGGAAAAAGGAAATATGGAACTTCTCTGCAAACTTACCTAAGTGTATTTCATTTTGTTACCTTTCTTTCTCTGTCCCATGCTTTTCTCCAAACTCAATTCCCAATCTTTGGTCAATTGTTGTCTCTTGTTATCTCCAAAGTTAGTTGCCCGTGCTTTTGCATGGTGAGCTTTCAAACTCAAAGAGTCTTGTTGTGGAGTTCTTGGCACTACTTGGTTGTTTCTATGTTTTTGTATCTCTTTGATCTCTTGCTTAGACTTTAGACATCTTATGCTTGAAAACCAATCTAGACCATTTCCACCTCTATAAGTACAAATTTATATCTTCTGTATACCTATGGTATTAAGTGTTGTAAAGTATAAATGTAACTGCATCCATCTAATCAAGGCTGAACAATATTAAGTGCCCTACGACTAACTTGATTAAGCTGACTACTTAATTTGTAAAAGTGCCCAGTTAAATAATTTTTAATTCATCAAGTGGTTGACTTGTTAATCTGATTAATTGGCTGATTAATTAGCTTACTTAATTGAATGTGTTTGACTGTTAGGGACATCCTGAGCATTTCTAATGTGAGGTTTCCACATTGGTTCTCCAATTGATCTGCTTCCAAATTCATTTTCAAAATATGCTCTCTGGAATGGTGGCTCCAAATCATATACACTTCTGTGCTTAGGAAGCATTAAGATCTAGAAACTGACCAATCATATAGTCCTCATTGTACACCTATTCTATTACAGTATATGTCCCCTAATAGGAATTCGTGTTCCAGCAAAATACTACGAATAGTGCACTAAGTTTAAGTTGAGAAGACAATTGATATGTACAATTACGGCATTATGTCTAATCGCAGTTTAGGCAATTAAAACCGTAACTGCACCGTGAATTCGAAGTCTTTGCTGGCTGCAAGAGGTAACCACGTTTTAAAAACATACCTACCCTCTTTGTTCTAATTGTTGCACGCCACAGGGAACAGAATTCGTCTTTCCGCACGTGCAATTCTTAAGAAGGAACCTCGTGTTTCGCAACGCTAACGGTTCTGCATCTAAGGTAACCATAGTAACAGCTTCGACCGCAGAAATGAAATGGCACCGGTGTTTTGTGGTACCATGCGCTCACTTAATGATTTTGAGTTGAGTTCATCACAAGCATTAAGTGAAATGATTGCAGGGTTTTATAGGTTTGAAGTACATATGTTTAGAAGAGTTTGTTGCAAATCATGATGCAGCACTTGTTCGCGAATATTTTGAGTGAACTTCCTTATTTAAAGTAAGTAGTCTAAAAACAGTTTTAAAATTTTCTTACGACAACTCGTAAAATTCTGCAGAATCTTCTAATTGTTTCTAATTGTTCATATCGATCAAATTAGAATGTTATTTTGCAACATTTTGAGTCGTCATCCTGTCGATTTCATCGCATGCGCACGCATCGTAAACATAGTTTGCTTGGAGGCATTTAAATTTCAGCTTCAAATCACTTCAAGATTTCCGTTCTGCAGCTTACGTGTCCTACAATGGTGAATTCTTTTGCTTCCTTTTAATGCTTTAATTTCGATGTATTTCAAACAGGAATATTCGTGGCGATATGGCTCAGGCACGGCCTTCGAACACGTCAAAACGTAAAGCAACAACAACAGGCGATCAGAATCGAACGAAATTAACAAGGAGAGATTGTAGTGTCAAGAAATGTTCTTTGAAACGTGCTGGGTATTTTCTACTTGGTCCAAGGTTGGGAAATTCGCCTGTACGAAGTATAGTTCAGTGTTTGGCAAAACGGGATGGATCTGATGACTTTTATTGCTTGAAAATGCTTACGATCGAGGAAGCAGGTCGGGAAACACAAGATGATAAACAAGGGAAGATGTTACTTCATACGGAATATTCGCTACTGTCATTGCTACATGATCAAGATGGAGTCGTTCACCATCATGGGTTATTTCAAGATGAATTCACAGAGGAGATTTCTGATCGTGATGGTAGAAGTGAAAGAATTAGGAAACGAGTTTGTCTCATATTGGACTGCTTGTGTCCGCACGAATTCAGTGATTGCACAGCAGAGTTGATTAATTTGCAACATTACGTGATAAGGGAAAAGAAACTGATTGAAAAGGAAGCCATTCTAATATTTTCTGATATAGTTCGAGTGGTTGAAAGCTTACATTCGGTAAGATGTTTCTCTAACTTTCTTATAATTGTTGTTTATTTTGAGCTCAAGAAGCAGTAAAGATTTTTTTTAAAATTGAAGTTGTTTTTTTTTCATTGTTTTTCTAGAAAAATATTGTGCATAGAGATTTGAAGTTGGGGAATATCGTCTTAAATAGGAGGTAGTCTCATCAAGAAGTTTACATCCTTTTTCTATGGAACTCCTGAAAAATTAGTGTGAAACTTTTAAACAGTTTTGCAGTGAATTTCATTCTACTGTGTTATTTAAATCTATATCTGTACTATAGATTTAAATAGCACAACAAAGTGAAATTTCTCTTTGCTGTAGACTGAAGAATTTCATGTGGATATCTGCGCTAAATTTTTCAGGCGATTCTATTACGCTCAATAGTTTCGCTTGCCAAAAGTAGTCATTCTGCAGGAATCTAACCTGCATCTTTTAAATTAAAAGAGAGCATCGAATGTTTCATGTTCCTACAGTTGGCAAACTGGACTATTCTATTTTTTTGACCAGTTCCATGCTAAATACTAGTGGATTTGTCCTTTAACTAATACTTTCACTGTTGTTCTTCTGTTTAGCACGAAGAAAATTACAATTACAAACTTTTGTTTGGGAAAACATCTTATACGAGAGGATGATTTGTTGAAAGACCAGAGAGGAAGTCCAGCATACATCAGTCCTGATGTTCTAAGTGGTGCCCCTTACTCTGGTAAAGCAAGTGACATGTGGGCTTTGGGTGTGGTACTTTATACCATGTTGTATGGTCAGTTTCCTTTCTATGATAGTGTACCTCATGAACTGTTCAGAAAAATCAAGGCTGCCGAGTTTACTATACCAAGGTGAGGGAAGAGGAGTGAGTTGAGTGAACATTTCCAGTAGTTATGTCACAGCTACATAGAAGTGAGAGTCTCAGAGCCAAGCAATGTCGTGATAGATTTTGAGCTTGGCCCCTGTTCTTAACTTTTGCAAGTGTCATTTTGATGTACTAATTCCAAGAAAGGATTATCGAGCAGTTACCAAAGAGTAGGCATATAGAGCTCTTGTCAATGACTTATTTAGTCTTGTCAATGACATATTTTAGTCCGTAGGACTGATTGTATCCTTTATAATTCTTTCAATAACTGTTTGTTATTAGTTTGTCATTACAATGTCATTTATGTGTTTGGGAATGATAGTAGCAAAGACTGTATTTTGTTGGGATTTTTTCAGCGATGGCCGTGTGACAAGTTCGACAACAAAATTAATTCAAAAATTGTTAGTTTTGGATCCAAAGGAGAGATTGACTGCTTCACAAGTTCTTTGTGTTTTGAGTGAAACTATGAGGAAATGGTGAGATATTATGTCAAAATTAAATTCAATATCAGGATTGACCCTAAATGTCTTATAACTCCAATGCAAAAACAATTGTGTTTGTGCGTCCCTAATTATTCCTTGTCTCCTCAGGTATCTCTCACGTACCTTGTTATCCCCGGCTCACGTCGTACCAGATATTGACAACCTCCCAGATGGTGATAATAACAAAGATGAAAAGGAGGAGAGAGAAAAAGAATTTGAAAGAAAGTTAAACAATCTTGGGGGTGATTTTATGAAAAGGGACCAAAGCTACTATGTGCCTAGAGTAGGTGGTTTACCCACTGTCAGGCGCCTTGGTTACAATGCTAAGAAACTAACACCAAGTGAATTATTGGCTAAAAGACATTTGTTTTAATTGAGGATTGATGATCCGTTACCATGAAAGAAACGACCAGGGGACCCATGCAATCCATTGATTGTCTGTGCATCATAGTTTGTCTTTCAACTCAGTCTACTACCAGACTTTTTTATTTGTCCAGGTGAGATTCTTGCGACTTAATGGTATAATATACAAAGATTGGTCACTTGGGCGCAGAGCAACATGTTTGTTAATTTATAGATGCAGGTTCATCAATGGCATTCAAGTAAATGAAATTAATTGCTACTAAGATTTCAGTTTATTTTGGAAAACTTATTTTTGTACAGGAGGGTATAACCATGGACTTTTTATGTGTGTGTGTATAGTATATAAACACCTGTAAATTGGTGATAATCTGTACAGAGATATAAGTAATATATTTATGTAACATGTTGTTGAAATGTAATAAAGATATGTACAGTTGAGAATATATAGTAGATTGTATTTTGTTCTTCCACTATCAGTGTGAAATTAACACTATAATTTCATTTTCCCCATTTCCCCCCCTTTAATTTTCCCCATAGTACATGGCTTTTCTATATTCACTGTTGTGTGCATGGCTTTCACTTCGCTGCATATGCACTATACATTTATGTAGTGTGAACATACAGTCAGCCTAGTTTGGCCAGCGATCAGCCTCGTACCCAGGCGCTCCTATTATCTTGCGTTTGACGCTATTCAGCGATTATATATAGATCAGTGCTCCCCCGTTCGAAACTACAAACATGGCTCCAAATCGTCCTCGTGATCGCTTAGTGGTTGCTAGATCTGTAGAGAAGATAGATGGTAATAATCTGCAAAACAAACGAACTTTAAAATGCCAATAGGAATGGTTTTATCGTAAGCATTGCTAAGCATTGCGTTATTGAATGTCCACTCTGAGCTAATGAAGTTTATTACGGCGTTATTGAATG
>JAODVQ020071746.1:0-18096 GCA_025400075.2 Phenganax stokvisi
ACTTAAAGCTTATCTGCATGCTCTTGCTGTCTCTATTTTTCCGACATATATTACATCCTTTCCACTGCTACAAGCAACCAGCCGAGCACTCCTTTAGCTCGAGTATACGCTCAGCGAGCGTCTTGTTTTATTCTTAAATCTTGTCGCCCTGAACTTCTCGTTTCAAGTTTTGTATTATTTTTACAAAGGGTGTTGCGAAAATGTTATTACAGAATATAATAACTTTAATTTCCTGTCAGAAATTTGCATAACTTGAGAGTGTAACCTTTTTAAGTCCAGTAATTGACTGTTTGTTTGCGGAAATGATAAAGTTAATTCTCAGGTAATACTGAACGCTTTCATAGCTAAAATTTGTAACTACTAGAACAAATCCGGCTGCCGGAATAAGTTTTTCACTGAAACGTTACTTCTTAGTGAAGAGGTAAGTAGACATTGTCCGAAAACCAGATGAAATTTTGCAAAGATATTATATACCAATTTCCAATTGTATGCGCCATTTTGTTTGAGGAAGGTTGGAACGAGGGAATTTTGGGGACGAATTTCGGAATTCTTCATTTCTACATTTGTCATTACTTTTCGTGCAGTTCAACTAGAATATTTTTGCTACAACAAATTAAACAAGCAGGGAATGCTCTTTTTCGAACTTTATGAAAGCAATTGCTACTATAGTGTTTTAAGTTAAGAATTCGATGGAAAACTCGCTTGAAGCGGAGAGTGTTTAGTTTTGAATGGTAGGTATTCACAGCATTTTTCCCGAGAGAGTTTATGCTAATTTATAAAGTGTGCCTGGACATATTAAGTTGAAGTTTTGAATGCCAATATTCAAGTGTAAAGAATTAAAATTGTACGCTTTTAAACATTTGTACGTTCAAGTATTAAACTACTAGCAAGTATTAAACTACTAGCAAGCGGTGTATGGTGAAATACCGCAAAGAGCACGAAGGTTGGTGAGAACGCGTTGAAACTGCGAGGTGTGACAGATTATTGTCGCTTTTACTAGAAGAGTCTTTGTTGCAAAAAATTCGGTCAAAACTTCTTTAAACTGCAGCTTTTGCTGCAGTTTACTTTTGATAATTAGAAAGTTAGGCTAAACTAGAAATAGGGTCGAAGCTCAGAAGTAGTGAATTCCCTTGAAAAGCTGAAGTTTTCCAGTTTTGATGTTTAATTCTTTGCTATTTGTGGTGTAAACAACCATTTCTAAAGTCCGTTTTACTCGAGGAATTTCCATTGTTTGCCGACACGAAAATGTCACAATCGTGGCCACTGTGTCAATATTTGAAGATGTTCACGGAATAGAATGAAAACTTCTGTGGAGCTATTACACGTAGTGAAAACACTGCTCTGAAAGTTTTATCTACTAGCCTGATGAATATTAATATTTCTCACAAAGACAGGGACTTAATGTCTAAACAAACAGGATTTATAATTCAACCCTCCCATGTTTATATGTGAAGTTTATTAATATCGTAAAGTTGTCACGCTTCGAGTTGTCTTATTCAAATCCCGTGTACAAAACTCATCAAGAATATCCGGTAATGGAGTCTGAGGATAATTGTCTAGATAGTTCGAACTCAATAGCTATGTCTGTTCATTTTAGAGATTTCGAAATCATTGTGAATATTCTCGTGACTAAAGTTCTTCAGAAATCGTGTTTGGTGACCTGCAGTAACCTAAATGTGAGTATGATGACATTGTTGTGAATATTGTTTTTGTTGAAGTGTTCGATATTATTATTATTATTTTTGTTATGGTATCGTGTTGTGCAAATTTTTGATATCCCACATGGGTAGAGCCCACCCACCAAGTATGAAACACTTTGAAAATGCCCTCCCCCGTTTAACATTGTACTGAACAGGGGCTGGTTGTACGAAGCCCGTTTAGCTTAAACGGTGGATAAGCTCAAAATATAAATCATATTTATATGTACTCCTTCAACAAGAAACTGTAAGTTTTCTAACTGCATACGATAATTATGTATCTGAATATAGCTTTACTCGCATAAGATTGGAGTCAAAAGATTTAGAAGGCGCGTGGGAGTGTTTTTAAATTCTGACTTATCCAGCGTTTAAGCTAAACGGGCTTCGTACAACCGGCCCCTGAGCTGGAATCCCAATGCTTTTCGCTTTAACAATGCTCAAAGAAAGTGTTACAAAAAGACAATGAAAAATAGATCATATGTCAAAGTCGCCAATGTGTTCCACACTGTAGTAACCTTCTCCCTTGCTCAAAAGACAACAGATAGTTGATGATATAGACGTCAACTCCCCATTCAGTTGTGTTTTGATGGGGAAACATTCTTGGCAGAATTCTTCATTTCAAACGTTTTCTCTCCAAAGATGGCGGAACATTCATTAAACCCTTTTAAGATAACATCCGCAAGGCATCCACCTGGGAAGACGGCACTTTGTCCTTTTTCCTGTTGTTCATTTCTTCCAATTGCAACAAATGAACAAAAACAAACAACATTGAAAGTCACCGCATCATTAACATTGATATTGGGTCTTAAGTTAATAGCCTCCGTTAAACACACCAAAGTTTGATGACAAGTTTACGTCTTCTTAGCGGAGGTATCTGGCAGTCTTTGAAATGATTTTTGGCAGTTGATTTTCTTTATCAATTCAGCTAAAATTTCATGCAGATGGTTCTTTGAATAGGTAGTGATAAATCGCACTAGTTACATTCGTATCTCATCTTTGTCCGTGAGATACCTCTTCAAATCTCCCTATTGTGTTATCATTTCGCTATTCTTCAACATTGATCGCCTGCAAACTTTATTCTCGTTGGAGTCCACCAATCGTCGTGAAAATGTTTTACAATATATATATATATATATATATATAGATATATGATATATAATATTTATCTTCATTATATCACAAATGATACATCTGGATACATTAACAAACTACATTAAAACATAGCGTAACATTCGCACTAAAGCCTCGTCTACACGAGCAAATAATGTGACAATTTTTCTTTGTCACAAAAACACTAGCACTCCAGCTTTTCGGCAAATGCATATGCCACACAAAAATTGCTCAATTTCGCTCGTCTACGCGAGCAAATAAATATTGTCAAGCAGAAATTGTCACATTTTATTTGCTCGTGAAGACGGGGCTTAAGTGATAAACGTTATTGTAGCAATGAGCAACTAAACTCAAAATCTCCACTTTCATAACTTCGGCTAAATTTGCACCGGCAGAAAAAATCAACACGTAATAAAAATAGTTCTTCTATCATCTCTAAATGGGAATATTATCTCAGAGTAATTATCGACTTAGTGGACATCTGAGAGCTTGCCAACAAAGCCACCTTTCCGCCCTACCATGCGCGAGTCATTTCGTCTGATCCGCTGCTTCCAATTGTGTCCTACACAGCGTTCCCTGTCTGCAATTGTTGATTTTTCGTATAGTGTGCATAAACTATTGTGTATTTTAGAGGTTAATCTCTTCACAGTATACACACGCTGTAAGTGAACATCCAGGGCATGTGGCCTTTATCAATAAGCGTTTTAACACTGCCAGTTTCTCAAGAAAGCTTGTCTCCGGACTTGGCTGAAGTGAAGAACGTGGTGATGATAAAATGTCGGCAAGTGCGCGAACTCTTGCGATGATTTAATACAATTTACTGTACATAGCTGGGACTGTTTCAAAACTATTAGTAACATGATATATGATTGGTGCGCACACTTTTTTGTGATCAGCAACTTTCGAAAACCCCAACATTCTTGGAGTGATTATAATCCTCACTATAAGATTTTATCGTATTTGAAGAGCAGGAATGCCAGCAATCACCTGCTATAATGTAGTTTACGTTAACTCGATTAAATCTTATGAAGCAGGCGACTGTATAGTATTTCAAGTTTTTAAAGCCATTGAGAACAACGCAACACGGTGGTAAATTTTAAAGGCCAAATGGTAGCCAAATGACCAAATCATATTGGTAGTTTGTAGTGAAGATTTCGAAATCATTTTGATAAATTTCTGTGGAAACAGCTCAAAGGGTAACTAAGAATTATTTTTAAATTCAGGTTCTACACCTTGTGAGTATTTTTGTGTTTTTGACGCAGTTTTGATCATTTCAAAATAATACCTCTATATGATAAGATAAGCCAGTGCTGTTGTTCACCGCATGATTGCAGCCAGAGAGTGACCATATGATATTGTAACTCGTTTTCTTAAGCAGCAGTTTGTTCAGTATGATTGTTATTTGAGAATATATACTTCTACCACCAGGTAGTCTTCACTGTGTTTCTTAATTACCTTTCTCCATTCATTCTCACGCTGGGGGCGGAGTACTCTAGCTAAATTACAATGAAAATGAATGCAAATATAGCGAGACATTATGTTTCATGACATATCCGTCTCTGACCTGGTCTTCATCTTGTCTCTGACTTAGTTTTCATCAACTCGAGCAAGGCTTGGGGTTAACTTCTACTGGTCTAACTCTATTCATCTAATCAAACTGTAGCTCAATGAAGTACGTTTGTATTGCCGAATATATTGATATTGTTCATTTATTGGAAACACTTATACTATTCATTCATTTAGGTTGCTCATGGTGCCTCAATTCGTCGTGACATTTGCGTTTGTCGTGTTGACAGTATTGCAACAAACGAGATTTGTTAACAGTCAGGTTAATGAAGATATATTTCTACCTGATGACCTTGGTAAGATTTGTATTATAATGTATGTTTGCTTCGCACGAGGCTAATATTGCGCATAAATTCCCCAAGAATGTGTCCGTGATCTCTCGGCGTTTCAATGTCCGAAAGTTTTCCCAATCCGACCTCCCGGCGTAATATTGACGGAACATGTATTTCTTGCGTATTTGCCCTGTCGTAAATATCCGCTCGCCGCAGCTTTGAACAACATATAAGTTTTCAGCAACTGCATTAGACCTGTTAATTGTTTCAAAGACAAGAGTTTTTGATGCTTTAATAAATTTATAATGTTTGGAATACGGTGAAATTTTACTACGTGAAAAGCAAAGTTGATCAGTGAAACTTCAAGCAAAATGTGACTTAGTTTGTGTTACTTTGATTGCCAAAATATCGTCTAATCACTGCAAGACCCCTGTGTTCCTCCTACTGTTTCTATTGGACGCCACAGGTCGATTTTACAGCAAGCACAGTAAATGTTTAGATAATTTCCAGATAATGTTCCACTCTTTTAAGGAGTGCGTCTAGCATCAGATTAAAAATCCAAGCCACTTTTTTGGTCAAAGGTTAATTTTATAGATTTTGGCTGCACGAAATACTGCACATATTCATTTTTGAATTCCTTGCTCGAAGCCATGATGAGGTGGTAACGTGAGAAAGCCGAGAAATGTTTGCGCATTCTTGTGTCCATGGCTCTTTTCAGATTTGATCAGCAAACGTGCTTTTCCTAAAAGCAAATTTATGCTATAATGGTTTAGGGACAGAGAATGGAGCAAGCATGTTAAGTTTTCAAATTTGATTAGATTTTCTCATCGAAGTGGACAAATTTTCTGTTCATTTGACTTGATTGACAAACAATGAGGGCATCATGCTGTACTCAGGAATTTGAATAGAATTTATGAATTAAAAAATCAACCTCGTTGATTCTAATAAAACATGAAGCTGTTCTAGCGTTGTAACGTGCTGGAATTCCAGAACGGAAACAATATGTCAAGGGCTGAAGGTATTGCCCGCATGTATGAAATCAATTAACCAAGTCCTAATGACACATGGAGCGTAACAATTTACTCCAAATTGTTTAAATTCACCAACGGCATTCCTCCTCTTGTAGCCATGTGAAGTGATCTTTTAGGCACTATGAAGTCGAGGGCTCCGTGTAACAAAATTAGACTTCTCTTGCATTCTTAGAATTGTCCTAGCTTGCCTTGTTGATAAATAAAAATTGCGAATTGATCGAAGTCATCTGGGAACATAAACCGCATTTTGACAGTTTGTACTATGAAATACTTTATGTGGTTTGCCCTTCTGCTATTTTTCATCATTCTATTTGACTCATTTATGTTATGTACTTAGTATGGTAATCAATGCATTGTAGTACTTTTGTAGACAAGACACTTGAGTAATCGCAACTGTTAACTAAACTCTTTTGCATTCTTTTGAAAGAACATTTTACCATATCAAGATTGCAGATAAGTTTTATGAGAAGTACTAAGATACATCTGGAGTGTTGGATTATGGATGGATTCTAAACTCTCTTTTGGACTAATTTGCTTTGCTCATTCTTTTTTATAATCACTGCAAAGTTAAGCAAGGGTAAAATAGAAGTCCAAGTTAAGCTTGTCTTGTTTGCGTTTCAGCCTCTTTAGCTGTTGTTGTCGCTTTACTTGTTGAATCCGCTTGCTGATCCTGTTTTGCTTCTTTGCTTTGCAACTGTCTCTGGCCACAAAGATAAAAGTCTTAACTGCAAATTTTTATTACCAATCAGGATTAAACATTGCTAAATTTTGTTTTTACAGTCTACTAATCCTAGAGGCTAATAGTGTTATTTTCATCTTTTCAAACTATCTAGCAAATTCTTGCTTCTTCAATGACGAGTTTTCAATGGGAATTTCTTATGAAGGAAATACTTTGTAGTATATTTAAATATCTTCACAATCTGTCTTACTTTAGCCAGTCATTCTTTGTTTATTCGTTCTTGAAGAATCATTGAAAAACAACTGACGTAAATTGTTTAACTTTCTCACGCACGTTGAAATACGTTAAGTTGGTAACATATTGACAAGTGGGAAAGTCTTTTTCGTAGTTCTCTTTGGCGCTCTTTATCTTCTTAATTATATCATTTTGCACAAAAAAGAGTTACTTTAGGTTTTTGCAGTTGTCTTCTTTCTGTGTTTTGACCAACAAGTATTTTTCTTTACCGCACGTTTGTCGTCAAAAAACTTTGAACCCAGCATAGTCTATCCGCTCTTTCTGAATCACATAACATCTATCTCCTCAATTTTCCTGTCAATTAGACTTCGTATAAGTTGCAAATAGAGGTTGTGAAAATATATTCTGAGCAGTCTGTTGTCACGTTGAAAGCCTAATAACGCTGCTAATTCACATCATTCGTTCCGCAGAACAATCAAGTTTCATCACTCTGCGATTGTGATGTACAGTATCTATCAATGACTCTAATCATCCCCCTTCCGGCTTCACCTTTGAACGTACTGTACATTCTCTCGCGTTTCGCATCGTTTCAAAGAAGAGTTTTAGTCGTAAGATCGCTTTCTCCTTGTTCTTGAATCCGTTGTATATCTGTACAGTGATGCAGCTTGCATGAAAGTATCCAAAGAGGATACATTCGAGACAAATGTAAGTTTATCCTTGTTTTTTACTGGATTCGTTCAACTTTTTCAATTTATTTCTGATCTGTTGCGTCTGCTACGCCGAATTGTATCTTTGCTTGTAAAACGTCATTCAAATTTACCATGTTTAAAAAAGTTATCTGTTTAACTTGAGTAAAATTACTTATTTCTTGGCGATTTCTTTCACGAAAAACCTGGAAATTAATGGTGTTTAACCAAGTATACTTTATTCTTTAGAAAACTGAAGTCTAGAAATTTCCTTGTTTTATCAGACAAATATCCCGCATGGATAGCAATGTGTTCTGCTGTATAACTTTCATAGCCGAGCTGCAACCATTGTAATATCTTCAAGCAAATGCTGTTGGTAACCTGGATAGCATGCGTAATCTCGAACCCTAATACTTCAGATTTATATGCGGTCAGGGACGACACACCTGGCTTTGGAAAGTTGCCATATATGGGTGCATTCCAAGCGTAGTCAAAACGAAAATTGAGTGCCTGCAAAATCTTTTCTTTATGCATAAAGCATCTGCGATCTTAAAACCTTAAAACATAATTTAATCAAAGTCTACTGAAATGATATAGTTTGACCTTTTTTGTCATAGTGTGACTGTGCTGTCTATGCCGTTTAACTTTTCACTTTCAAAAGTTATTAATCTCATTAATCGTATTATCCCGAAACAAATGTAGCAGATTGGACAAGATTTATCGCATATTATCGCTATATTAGGAGTTTTGTTTCTAGTGCAAATTGTTTTCCCAGACTAATTAAGACTCTCTTGCAAAGGTCAATATTTGCAAGCAAGGACCATTCACTCCAAGTACACTTTGCAAAAAAGTCCGGACTGCAAAATTAAAGTTCAAAATATGCAGGAAAATCTGAACAATGTCACAAAAGTCCAAAGAGAATCTAAAGAATGCAGCAATTTGTAAGAAAAAATCCGGGGAAAAGTCCAGAAAACACTCGTTCGAAAATCTCGTAGAATTTAGTTGAGGTGAATTTCAGGATCATTGGCAGTCTAATTTAACATCAATGGGTCGATGTTGAACGACAGGTTTGAATGAATTCAAACTGGATCCGATGTCGATGTAACAATATCCAATATCATGGAATGGTAAAATATATCCAATGTGGTATTTGAACGGATCACTTCAACATGTTAAACAAAATATTGGTCGAGCATGAGAGAGATAGATAGATGATTTAATAATCGTAGCTTGTAGTTAGGTTACACTAACTGAATTGCCAACGAGAAAAATACAAAATAATATCAATTACAATTATAATAGAAGATTACAAATATATAAGAAGCTAAGTATATACAATAAAATTAAGGATTAAAGTTTATGCTTAAGACTATTGCTTACAATAAAAGAGTTCAAAGTGCGATCCGTTCGATATATCGATATACCACATGTGGAAAAGCATGGGGGGTTAATAGAAGTTTTTGTTGTAATCCTTGGTAAAATTAATGGTAAATTGTGCCCGCATTGTTTCTTCAGAATTTTGATTTCTCCTACTTTAATATCTAGAGCCAAGTTTCAAGAAATGTTTCTTTGTAAAGGAAGGAGGAGACTACTACAGAAAGTGCGAGGAAGTTGATGGTAAGATTTCCCAGAATTTATATTAGGTAGTGGAAACATCATTGTCGTGAATGGATACCGACAAGTTAACATCTGTCGTCACTATACTTACCCGTGTGGAGGTTTAGGTGCAGACGTTGCTTGGGAACGTTTACGGCCTCCCTGGTTACTTGGATTCAGGTCCCAACCCATGCAAATCTACAAACAGGACCTGACCACCAAGTGTCTGCACCTTATCACACTGACTGATCAGTGGAAATTAGTATACTTCGAATTTAACCGGTCGGTGGAGACTAACAGGCCAACCACACAAATGACTCAGGCCGGAAAAAAAAATTTTTTTTTGATACACTCGTTCACTGTTGAAGATCACTGCTTGGCTATCCGATAGCTAATGAGGCTCAGGCCAATATGACCGCCCCTATATCTTGCCATGCCTCTAGGGTTTGGTTCCTACCCAGGCTGCGCGCAGTTCCTAAACTGTTAACCTTGGTTACTACGCAACCTCATGAAAATCGTCTGGCTTCGGTCAGATTGCATGACATTCGGAGCGTTTTTGATACAGGGTTGAAGTGAGTTGAAATATCTTTTCACATTTCGGAAAATTTGTATTCAATGCCGCGCAACTACTTCATCGTAAGACTTGGATCCGGTTGTTCGAAAGCTGGTTAGCTATAGCGTAAATTTTGAAGATGAATTGATGGATGTTTGTCTTCTAATTTGGAAACACTGTTTAAAAATTTCATTTACAAGAACAGAAGTATATACTAGCAATGTTTTAAAGTACGTAGACATAGAAAAATGGACAACAGGGGCCGGTTGTTCAAAGCTGGGTTAGCTTAACCCTGCATGGGTTTGTGTAATACTTTAACCAAAATTTGGAACTCGTTCATATTAAATTTTTGAAAAGTTTTTTGCTCAAAATGTTTTTCTTAATGGGTAGTTTAATCCTTCAAAATTTCAAACGACAAATACTGCTTCAACACGGGGATATAAAACAGCCGGTTAAATTTAAACCTAGGTTAGCTGCTAACCCACCTTTGAACAACCGGCCCCAGGAGGTTTCTTTAAGTCTGAGTTAACGCTAAACCATTTTTGACCAACTGGGTCATGGTAGTCAGCATGATACTCGCCCTGGTACTGCAGTGAGGTAATCATTCGGGTCCAACGACTTTTCTTCTTTGTGTAAGTTTAACATTTCTTTATTGTCTCCAAAGATTAAAATATTTCTTCTCTTTTCCTGAGAAAAAGTCAATGAAAAGGTAGCTAATTTCTAACTAGAATTCTGTAAATATTTTTGTACTGGATCTTGCGTGGTCATGGAGATAATTCCTGCTGATTATGCAGTGGAACCACTTGTCCTTTTATAAGCTTTCTTTTTATATGCCTCTTATATTTCCTTCCTTGTAAAATATACTTGACATCCTAATTAAAGGATGCAATGTTGCGAACGATGTCTCAGACTTAGCGGAATGAATCATTAGTATTTATAGGATTGGGAAAATCTCTGGCTAATACGAGAACTCAGATGTATTCATTGTATTGCCAAAACTGGTTTGCTCCGAAAGTTAATTAGTTATAAAAACGCTTTAAAAGTACAAGAGAAATTTCAGACGACTGAAAGATATTTATTCACTCCACATTTGTTTTTCTCAGAGACTCTTTTGGACATTGTGTGGAAATTTTGAATGATGAATTCACGAGTGCTTTTTAAAGTTATAACAACTTCATGTATTGAATTCGCTGAGCTGCGAATGGTATAGTATTTGTTATGAAAAGGTCATTGTGAATTAAAAGAGATAGGCTGTTGATGTATGTCATAGTGGATATTTTATGACAATTTGATCAGATTGTAATTCCATATAACTTGCACTCCATTCATTAATCGTATTGCAGTCTTGATCAGAGGTCGCCTGTGAAGGGTCCAAGAAATGAAGTTAGTGAATCAACTTATTTCTAATCATCACCTTTCTCGCTGAAGTCTGCTCTCAACTCGTCACTCTACAGGATTCGCACATGCAGGCACTCACATCATATTTCACACTTGCTGTGTTCATTCAATACGTTGTTTAGTCGATATTTCAGTTAATATTCAATCAGAGCGCTAACTTGTCAAGATTAGTGTTACATCTGAGAGTCTCTCAAGAGGGCATTAACGTGGAGAGTACCGCAAGTCGCGTTCACTGTTGCGGAGGATGTTCGTTCTTTCCGTGCTATTCGTCTGCATTCTCCCCTTACTAAATTTTCAGGAATCCTCTGCTGTTCTTCAGGAAACGATAAAAGATCACAATGTTGTGAAACGTAAGTGGTACTCAATGCTTCCAGGCTATATCTCATGTGAATTGGTGTTTTTGTGTTTTAAGCATGTGTAGATGTAGTCTAATAGAATCGCATTCTACTTGGCACGATAACAAGGCTATCCAATAGATAAAAGCACTCAGCATTTGTTTTCCTAGAGGGCTTGATGGTTTATAGTAATATCTAAATCTGCGCTTGGTAGGTTTGCGCTAACTGCGGTTCACTTTCAATGTAAAGTGCTTTCGGCGTATTGACTTCTCTTCTACCACGATGTATAGCTATTCATCGTACTGCGCTCAAAAATTTCGCTAAATTGCGCGTTTTACGTTTATATTCTTGAGGCACTTTTGGGAGTGTGTAAATATATACTTAAGTCGTAGGGGCATTGAGCATTATCTTCACTATGTGATAATTATAAGTCATGGTGTATAGCTGTGACTGACAGAATTATAAAGTCTGCTGGTTAAGTAAGTGGCTGTGGCAAACTTCGCTGTCTCGTCGGTTTAAATGTGTATCAACAAAGAGCAGCTTTTTCGTGCTTAAGATATTTTTCATAGCTCTCGTACAAAGACTTAGCAAGTGGGTCTCCTCTCCGAAGTAAAAAATGTGTGGAATCATTCAAAAGAAATAGGTAGATAGTAATTATGGAATATTGTCCTTGCGTCTTTAAAACTTTGGTAAGAATAACGTTGATATGAGTTGAGATATAGCATAAAAAATGTCGAAAATAATTCTTTAGACTCCCACCCTAGTGATTTGAATGGTTAAAAAAACAAGGAGTATTTTTTTTTGAAAGCGGAAGATGTTAGAAAATTGACGTAGAAAATCAAAGCACGCGCGCAATAAAAGGGATTATAGCGAAGCGAGGATTGAAGTTAAATGGAGTTTAGATGATGAAGGAATTGATACAATCAACGTGTGATCAGTCAACAAGTGTTTAAGAGTTGGCTTGTATGTTAATTAATGCAGCCTTATTGTGTTTCCATCCTTGTTTTTACTCTCAGTAACTTTGTACAAAAATTGTTTACAGAATGAATTATTACTTGAAGTCTGTGTAATGCATGCCTAATGCAATAATGAAATGCGCTCTGTTGTTCATTTTGAGACGCAGCTCGAATACGGCTCAAGCTTAGTGTTTTCGAGTTTCTGTCATCCAACACTTTACTGTGAACAAGCATTCCAGTGGCAATATCAATAACAACATCTTGTAAATTGCGTATCTCATGTTGCGCTACCGAGGATCGCACATTTAGAACTTGCTGCATAATTTGCGCTTTCGCTCATTTATGCATGCATTATTCCGCATGTTATTTGGTGCTATTTTTTAGATTCTATTTTGCGAAGGATTTTAAATCCATTTAATACAGCAGTTAAATGCCTGGGGAGAATGGAATACTTCGATAGGGATTAACGCCACCCTTTAGACAATTGAAACCACATGTGACCTGACACACCGTGGTTAAAAATACGACCTACACTCAAATTACTCAAATATACATATTAGATTATAGAAATAATACCTCTAGGTTTAATAGAGGGGTGATTTCTTAAATTCTCAGGGCTATGTGTTTGGTTGTTCATGCGCGCTTGTGGTCGAAGTTCTGCAAACATTGAGATTTAAGCTTCACTTCGTCTTGGTCCAACCTTCTTTTCGTTCTTTACTTGTTGAGAAGCGATGTACGAATATCATTTATCCAAAGTTTCATCACCTATTAATCTTGAAACGTTCTTGTGCCAAAAATGTAGATAGTAACTTGTACAAGTTCACTTTTCTTTTTTTTTGGCCGTGGCCGGCAAACTGCGAAACACTTTTGCGTAAACCTTTGTGATTCGCTTATGCCATCTGTGGAAATATTGTTGCAAAAAATAAGACTTGCTTCCCGGGAAGCAAAGCTGTTTCTTATCAAATTCAGAAAAGTTTTCCTAGTATTTGACTCACATTCAGAAACATAGCAAAATATTGGCAGAAGACTGTGTTTCCTGAGCCAAGAGGTAGAACCAGTCGTGAGCATTTATGTTACAAGGTGTCATATTTTCTGATGTTGTTCAATTTTCTGAAAATGTTTGACAGTCCTCATCGCTTTATTCTTTAAACAGAAGCGAATCGCCGCTCATGAAGACAACTTTTTGTTATTGAACAGTACTCAAATTTTTGTGCACGTCAATAAAAACTTGGAAAACATTTGTATTTCTTTTTCGTAAACTAACCTTCATTTTTATGAACATAGATGGATTTAAAACAAGTTTTTCCATTCAGCTACCCTCACCCTTTATAGTTTAATTTGAGCTTAATTTGGCTATCAGTCAGAGACTACACTTGTTAATCTATGGAGTCGAGGTTGTTGTTTTTTTAAGAGAACTTGTTAATGACGGTTAACGCTCATTCTTAGTGGGTGTGAGTCCACATTTCTTGCATTGCTTCGCTCCAGGATTGATTTTCAAATTCTCTACCAGGCTCTTGACAACACACGTTCATTCACAAACGTATCCTCGCGTGTATCCCTTTTCCCTTTAAAGTCCAAGTGCAATCCTGAAACGCAAAAATCATACTCTTATCGAGCTGTTAATATGTAATCTCAAAACTCTGCGTCTATTTCTTATACCAAAAATGGCGAAATTGCTTGTTCATATCATGATGAGAGTTTGATCTCGTGCGGGATCTGACTGGATAAGTAGGCCAGCATGTTTGAATGGGCTATCGCAGAGGGATTCTAATTGGCAATTAGCGAACTCCAGCTGTCACAAATGAGAGACGACGTCTTCTTATCTTACTTGCAATACAATATGACGATCAAAGATAGAACTTAAGATTTGATAAGAATGTCTGTCTGAGTCTTACTACTTTCCAAGACAGTATCCTTTATTGGAGACAAATTCTGAATTTGTATCTTGCACTCTTGTCTTATGCCAGTATAACATCTTTAGAGGGAGAGACCTCCTATCAACTTGCGCACGAAGAATTGACAACTCCGATCCTTAAATGGAATATATGAATCGTTTCTCTTTGAAGAGAAGACCATATCGTAAAAAACTCTTGCTGTGAAACCCCTGCCCTAGAACAGCGAGAGAGCGAATTGTAATCTGGATTAACACGATATTTTTAAACAAATTCGTTATTCACTGTGAAGATTAAAGAATTATCTGAAAATATTTTGTTTTTGCTGAGAATTCCCACGGTGGTTTAGGTAATTATGAACTGTGCTTGGCGTACTGGTGACACACATATTGCATTATCACCTCCACTTCCGTCATTCACAGTTTCTAAAAAAATATTATTACGAACTGGAATTCCACCATAAAGGCCGACACACACCGGACGCGATTCGAAAACGCGACGCGATTTTTCAACTTTCATTGACTGGTAACTTTGATTCTAGTTGAGATTCTCCAGATATTTAAAGACGATATAACATTCTTAGTTATTTTGTCCACATGTCTTTTAAAATTTTCTTCCATGGATAGATTTATTCATTTTCAAAATTTGAAAAATCGCGTCGCGTTGCCGAATCGCTTCCGGTGTGTGTTGGCCTTAAGAATTAATCAGTTTTTTTCCTTCTAAAAGTTATACGTATTTTTTATATTTAGGTGCTCTGGAAGATGAAAATGTAATTGACTTCACGAGCGCCATAATGATTCCCTTACCCAAGGGTGTGAGGTGGGTCGAAGGTCCGAATGGTTTAGACGGTGAGCCTGCGTTCCAGTTTGATAACAACTCACATGTGGAGCGACCTGCCAAGAGCATCTTACCAAGATCTTTCCCAAGTGACTTTGCGATCACAGTGACCGTGAGGCCTAGTACCGACAAGGGTGGAGTATTATTTGCGACCACTTCTCATGATAACTCCGACGTGTATCTTGGTTTGGAGATTTTGCGCGTGCGTAGAGATGGAGAACTTGATGGTTACACAACTATTAGGTTTATATTCTTAAATCCGTACTTTGAAACGAGTGAGATTGTCAGTTTTAACGTGAACGAGTTCACTCAAATATGGACAAGATTCGCTCTCAGTAAACAAGGAGATGTAATTTCGTTGTACTTCGATTGTGGAAAAAAGATTGAACGTAAAGTAGCTCAGAAGCAATGGGGCGCCTTCATCATTCCTGGCAGCAGTCGATTTTATCTTGGCAAGGCTGGAAATAATGCGAATTATACTGTTTTTGAGGTAAGTGCATCCATACAACTTTTTAACTTGAATTGAAGCCATTTTCTTCATTATTTCCTTTCATCTTCGCTGTTTTTAACGTAACCTTTTTTTTATCAATTTTTTTGTCTTTTTCTGTCTACTAGTTTTCTAACTTCAATGCAATGGTCACTTCAAATTCTTAGCTCTTTCATTTGCCATCCGATGTTATATTTCCCATCTTGCCTTTGTTCGTTCTTTCATTCCCTTTCGCGAACAACTTAATCTTCCTGTAATTCACTTCAATACTTCAACTTTCAGGGCGATATTGCTGAGCTCAAACTGCATCAAGATCCCAAAGAAGCCATGAAGCAATGTGATGAAGAAAAGGATGAGGAATATGTAAGTTTGTTGTCGCAAAAATTATCAGAAGCTAGTTTTTGATCAGAATTTATAAAATATCGTAAAAGTTTCAATGCTCAGGACCCGTAGATATTGAAAGTATAAATTCAAAATGCTAAAGAGTAAAATTTTAAAAGAAATTCGAGAAAAGCCGCAGAAGTACTATTACGATTTTGGAGCCATATTCAAATCGTAAATTTTTAAATTTTTGGAAAACATCTTGTGATGATCTGAAAATGACTTTTTGAGCAAATCTATCGATCGGTTATGCCTGGGATAAATTTAAGACAATTTGGAACAGGAGTGGAAATTATGAAAAATTTTGTAAATGAGAAGCCTTATAGTATTACGTAGAATCTTGAAAATATAGATAACATTTTTTATGACCAGAAAATAACTTTTCGTGCAAATATATTAACTTTCAATATCTGCACAGAATTTGGAGTGGTTTGGGACACTATTGCAAATTTTTTACAAATTGGCCAAAAAATGTGAACTTATTGTTTCCCACAGACGGGAAGCGGAGAACAAAGCGGAGATGGTACAGACGATAGTATTGATGATAAATCTGCTTCGATTAGCACCCCCCTGACTGATGAGTACACTACTACGACTTTGATGAGCACTGGTAAGATTAAGGTGTCAATGACAAGCACATCTGGCGGGAAAGATGGTTCAGAAACAACAAATCCAAGCGTTGAAGTAGAATCAACCACCCAGGAGACTCCATTGGTTGAGCCCAGTCTACCGCCTACCACCAAACGCCCTATACAACCTTCAACCCAGGATACAAGCCCGCCTGAAGCACAGACTACACCCAAAATTACCCCTGCACCCCAGACCACACCTAACATCACCCCTTCAACCCAGGCCACGCCCAAAGTCCTCGCCAAAGTCACCCCCAAAGCCATCCTTGCACTCACGAGTAAAGCTACAACGACAGAGCCAACCAAAGTAACTGAAAGACTTTCAACTGAGCCAGATACAGCTGCAGGTGTTTCAGGTGATGTGGCTTCGACTAAAACACCCTCAAAAAGCGTCCAGCCTGCGACTGATCAGCCATCGTCTACAGATGGTAATGTTTTACCAACTGGTAAAACTTCTCAAGCACCTGTAACTCTTGGACCACGGGTAGGTCTTTGTATTTCATTTCACAAACATGCATGCATTAATTATGCATTCACTCCCTGACATTAGGCCAACAACCAACAATTACCAATTGAAATAATTAACAATGCATTCACCAATAATAACCTATATAAAATAATACGTTGCTCTTTCGTGACTTTCACTCGTACATACGTTTCACTATACTTTACATGCATACTTCATTCAATATATATTATATCCCTATTGATCTGTACTTTTTTATTCACTGCCTGTATTGTGGCATATGTACACTGTATCTTGAAATGGACCTAAATATTATTGAATGCTCAATATATTCTGTCGTTTTTTGCACCTAGCCTTTTCATGAATAGATGAATTGCTATTAAAGCTACAAGCTTTATTAGCAATTCATCTAGCCACTTTTGTTGGTTGGCGTTTAACATGTTATTTCTACATTTTTTTTACCCCTAAAATGAAGACGGTCGATTCTCATCTCACTGATAACATGATACCATGTTCACTCGCTACGAATTGCATTATTAACAGTGGCAGGGGTTTGACCCAGGTAGGACGCATTTCGACTTCAAAATCGACTGAAAAATCAAAAAAATCGATCAGTTAATCAATCGATAATTATTGATGGGTGATTGTCACGAATGAACATCGTTCAAGGTGATTGCAAACTTGATTATGTCTTAATTAAAGATTGATTATTTTCGTTTGTTTCACTGATTCTTTATTTACTGCAATTGCTAGTATCTTTGAATTTCTAAAATGTAAGGCACTTCATGAGCTACAAACTTTTTAATTTTTATAGGAAGAAAAAAGGAAGAAATTAGACGATGCTGATCTATTGGTAAGTATGAATGAACTTCATTTTCTGCAATATTTTTCTCATATTAGTAACAACCATGTTTCATATCTTTGCAGAAACTTAAAGGTGCGAAAGGAGAAAAGGTATTTTTCATTTTATGATGGTGCTAGAATGATAATTCATTCACTAGCTATTGAGGAACCTTATTTTTCATTAACATACATTAGCAGCTCACTTCAGGTAGAGTTCTGAACCTGAGGTATGATTTTTCTAATTATAGGGGGTTTTTTTTCGATATAGGGTGAACGAGGTGATTCTGGTCCTGTATATACGTTCAAGGTATTGCTGATAGAAATTAACTAAAACTATTTCCTGGTGTCGTGATCAAATTGGTTATTCAAGTTACTACTCGGGCTATCATTGCCTTAGGGCTGGTTTTCATATCGTCGTAATTGTCGTAAACGTAGAGTCACAATCTTT
>JAODVQ020071848.1:0-18095 GCA_025400075.2 Phenganax stokvisi
CCCCTAGCTCTTCAACACAATCACAGAAATACTTTGCTGTTACTGCCGGATCGTTGTTAGTTCGTCCAACTTTTAGCCACAGTGAACGGCGACTGTATCCATCTATGGCTCCGTGGATAGGAAAACCGTATGGTTTAATTTTATCGTACCCGTCCACGTGCCAACAATAGTTTGGGCCTGGAACTTCGTAGACTCTTCGCTTTAAACGATGACGTCTTCTTTCTTGTGATCCTTGTGGGTCTAGCTCCTTCAAGCATATTTGCACTAGCTTTCTAGGAACAAGTATACCATACTTTATGCGTAAAGCATGCCACATTGCTCGGTACCCGAAGAGACAACTAGAACCGTTTAATTCTCGCCTCATAATTTCCTTCACCTCGTCCACATTCACATCTTGACGCTTTCTTTGCAGGCCAAAGAGTTTCAAACGCCTCTTTAGTGTTGACATTGACATTTCAATGCCGTGGAATTTACTTAAAAACTGCAAAATTGCTTTATATTCAAAGCCACTGTGAAAATAACTTTCGATGATTTCACGCTCCGAAAGTGATTGATCCCCGCATAAAGTCACGGTAGACGACGGGTGTCTGTTTTCAATATTCTTTCCACACTGTGGACAAAAAATAAACTGCCTTTCGACCTGATTTCCACACTGACTGCAGTAACCAGCACATTCGTGTAAGTCTTCGTTTTCTGCCATCTTTATTCTGCATCCCGTCCATGGCCCCGTCCGTGCTATGCAGCCGAAGTGCACTTATTTAATACTGATAATCAGTTTAAATATTACCAAAAAATTTCCATTTGTGTTGTGATCATTGAGGTGTGTTTTTAAAAATTAAATGTGTTTTTGATTTTAAAACGTGATGTGATTTTTGAATGGTGTTTTCAAGCGTTATTTAAATGTGTTTTTGATTTTAAAATTTGTTTTGATTATTGAAATGTGTTTTGAAAAATTATTGAAATGCGTTTTTGATTTTGCAATGTGTTGTGATTATTGAGATGCGTTTTTTAAATTGAAATGTGTTGTGACACTTCTGGGCCACCGTAGGTTATTTATTTACAATAACTATACAGGGTGTCTCAAAAAAAACGTAATCCAACTTTGGCACGCTATTGTGTAAAAATCACTCAATAAACAAGTGCAATTTTTTAATATTTAGACAGATCAGGCTTTTAGCTGTTGAATGACGTGTTTTTCATAACATATGGAGCAAAAATGAGCAAATACGAGCGCGATGAAAAAGCTTGGTCAAAATCGCATTCTTTCAACTATTGAAAATCAGCTCTCTTAGGGACTTAGGTAGCGTCTAATTAACTATGCATAAGCAGTTTCCCCGCACTTGTTGCAAAAGAAATAAAGCCAATTTTTACATGCCGTTGATTAATAGTGTTTTCTTTTGTATAGTAGCTCAAGAATTAGGCGCAAAGGTGAAAGAATGCAATTTTGACCAAGCTTTTTTATCGCGCTCATATTTGCTCATTTTTACTCCTTGTGTTATGAAAAACATCATTCAACAGCTAAAAGCCTGATCTTTCTGAATATCAAAAAATTGCACCCGTCTACCCAGTAATTTCTGCACAATAGCGTTGTAAAGTTGGATTACGTTGTTTTTGAGACACCATGTATGTTTCTACATGGTTATCTATATCTTTTAGTAAGGAATTTTGAATTTTAAGTAGGAAACAGTTGTAAACTGAATATGTATAAAGCATAAATCCATTTTTTCCATGTCAGCAGCAACCTTACACATCAAACAGACCGCAAGTATGTTAATCACTATAAGACCCTTATAAAGGAAAACTAACTTTTTATAAAAATTATAAATCTATTTATAAATTTCTATATTTTTTTAAAAAAATGAGTAGGAAAGTATTATGCATATTACTCACATACTTTACTTTTTTTACATTTAGCTGGTTCAGACAACAATACCAGGCAACTATGCCAATGTACCATCAAGTGGAACACCTGTAGGCTCTTCTTACTTTTGTTATACAAATATTGAAAATATACAGCAAGGTGCTTGCAAAGAATAAGACAATTAGATCTTCTGTTGAACATTACATGACTTCACTATTTTATTCTAAGCAGTCAAGACTTCTTCCTTCCATATTTGGAGGGAGTGCAATTGGCCGCAATGCCACAAGTGGAAATAGAAAGCGGTCATCACCTTGCACCCCTAAGACACCAAAAGTCTACACTAAAGAGGTTGTGTGCCTACCTTTAGAGGAGACGAAAAATGACATTCCAATTCCATGTGGAGTAAAAAGAACAGCCTTAGCCAATATGTGGCTAATTGGCAAAGTTTCAATAAACACATCTTGGAATGAAGAAGAAGTTCCCAGCGAAATTGCAAGTGTTTTTGCCAACACATTCTCTCTGCAACCTGGCAAAATCATTCCTATTGAATATTTGGGGTAAAAATTTATGTTTCACTGTGTCAATTCCTACAGTTTGTGCAATCCGAGTTTTGTGCAGCCAGATAGATAGCAATTCTGCCAGCATGTTTGACACAGGGTGTAACATACATGTATGATCAAAACATACATGTATATCTACTGGATGCTTTTCATACTAAGGTGATATATGATAGAATTACCATTGAGCCTGTAGAAACTCAATCATTCATTTACTGTAGGGCCACCAAAGGTACAAAAAAATTGACAATGCCTAAAATATCTGCAAGTTACAGATGGACTGCTCCCAAAGTAATTTCTCTGTGTGCTCAGGGTTGTCTGTATATAATGACCAACTTGAAGCCTACTTACACATTAGACGTAGAAGATGACTTAGGAATTGAGGTGCAGTAGACTAGTTTTAAAGTTCAATATTTGTTCTACACATTAATCCCATCTAAATTGTATGACAAAATTGTTTATGAAGAGTACAGGTACTTTTTAACTGTATGGAAATATCCAACGTTTAGAAATGCATTAATCTACGTGTAAAAATGCTTCCATTTTTCAGACTATTCAACCAACTAGCGAAGAAACTGTATTGCTGGATGAAGATATTTCAGCTTACGACATCCCTGATAGTCTTATTGAGAGTATACACCCTCTTACCCCTGATGACAATTTTTCTGTAAGTGCGAGCAATAGCTGCTACAGGTTTGTATGCTGTATTTTAATTTTGAAAGAAATTAGGGCGTACTGAATTTTACAGGTGTGATAATAAAATGGAAAATGATTGCTTAGCACCGGTAATGTACCAATTTTTTCTACATGCTGTACTTTTAGATCCTACATTGGAATTCTTGCATCTGATACTATAGAAGTGAGTGATGATGATTACAAAATGCCATCGAAAATAGTCTACGGGATCAGACGTGAGTAATGGAAAATGAATAACAAAAAAGTATTGCACAAAAATTATATGTTTTGTATAATTCAAACATTATAGATGACTAAGTTGTATGTAACAGGTTAATCCACATTGAATGTTTATAAGGAATGATCCAAGTATTGTAGAAGAGGTACATAAGAACGTAGAGGATGTATTGAAGGACCACTTGGCAAGGGTGATGGAAGGCCAACCAACTGACATTAGCGTCAGAAAAAACTTCATAAATGTTCGCCGAAATCATGAACTGAAGGACGGGATCGCAAGAATGAGCAGAACTAAATTTAATCCAGTTTTACCTCTCTCTGTCAAGTTTGCAAATGAACTAGGATCAAGTGAACGTGCAGTGAATCTCGGTGGTCCGACACAGGAATTCCTTCGCCTGGCAGTGGAAGCAGCGTTCTCAAGTAACATATTTAGTGGTTGTACAACTAGTAAGGTCATAGTCCTAAATCAAGAAGGTATGTTGTAGTTCCGTATTTTTTAATTAAATACATATACTAGTATTCTGTAAGTTGTTTTTTCATTTACGTGCGATCTCTGAGTATGACAAATTTACAGTAATTCTTAAATGACGTATGTGTTTTTCCCTTGTAGTTAAAAGACAAAACCTGTATTTTAGTATTGGGAAATTTTTGCTATTTCGCTATGTAATGGCGGCAAAGTTGGGCATTGCCTGTCCCCTTGCATATACGATTTCATCGTCCAAGGTCTCAATCAGAGCAAAACATGCAAAAATGTGTTTTAAACTTTGGAGTAGAACATGAACAGAACAAGTTTTAAAATTTGAAGCAGAGTCTTTGATGGTTCCTCTGCATTGATTATTTTAATATTCTGTAAACCAGAATGTCGATGCTTCAATACAACATCCATATTCTTGACAAAGGCTTGTTCAGATGAGTGAACTGTAGGTATGTAAAGTATATTGGTGCATGCACCACCTTTAGGTAACATCTCGTCATCATCATCAAGAAATTTCACCTGTATACTGATCTTGCTTTCTGTTAGCGAAGGTTCCACAAACTAGTTGAGAACTTCAATAAAGTATTTAATTTACCCCGAGGAAAATCATCCAAATTTACACAATCTGAGGATTTAATGTAATTAAGAAGCCATTGGTGTGCCTGCTTTTCAGCATTTGTAGTTGGATGGCTCTGTAGAAATGATGTGAATATTTCTTCTGAAAGCTCAAGCACATGATAAGAGAGAACATGAAATGCAGTGCTGTGATGCATTCTCAACAAGCCAAGAAACCCGAATGACTCAAGGGCTTGCACAATGAATCAAGTTGATCTTTTCTATGCCTTACTAGCTCATTGTAAATTAGCCCATGAACCAAACACCCCTTATTTTCAAGATTAATTACCTCAGTACATGACCAGTCAGAATTGATAACTTCCCAGACAGAAGCTGATTTTGGATGAGTTTCCAATACATAATGTAACTTTTCAGGAGTTTTAGCCTCATCCAACTCGTTGATCAACTCTAACAGAGTGGACATCATTTCACTTAAAGAGATAAATCTTTTGGAAATTGGCAAACTAGAAGGCTCATCACCAAGAATGTATTTACTACCCATTTTGCTAGTAACAGAAAGCCTGGACCACCTTGCAAAACAGAGTGAGCTATCAATTCCCCAAAAACCTCAAATTGAATAGATTTACTTCCTATGCCTCTATGTGGAATCAAAGCTCCATCTCTTTCAAACAATCTTTTCACAACCTCCTCGAAACATAAAGAAAAAACTCATTGCGCAGAGCACCTGCATTAATACCAAACTCGACAGATCCTATAAACTTAATGCAAAGATTCTTTTTTAGCCTATCATGATGTTTTAGAGCCAACTTGTAGACTGCTAAACATATAAACCACGGATCTTCCCTCTTAACATTTAGCCATAAATCATCATTAGAATCAATAGCAAAAGCAGAACAATTCTGGAGGATACTATGTGGTGACTCATTCTGATTCTGATCGCAACCTAATGAAGATGGAAGAGCAGATGGTAAGATGAAACTTCTGGGCCCTTCATCATATGTTGATGAATATGAAAAAGTCGATGGTCCACTTTTAGCATCAATCTCATCAATAGCTATGGTGAAAGATGAAATGGATGACTGGGTATGCCTACCCTCTGCCTCATCTACATCTAACAACAGTTGTGCAGCTTCCTCTACAAATTTTAATGTATTAATTCTACAAAACATTTGAATATTCATCATGGTCTAAACAGCTGAACAAAAAGTTTCCTACTGATTATTGGGAAACCAATTATCATTAGATAGTGTGCATGTTTCCACAGCATTCACCATCAATAGATTTTGTAATACTATAAGTTCCATACCCCCAACTGTAGAAACTTTTTTGCTTAGTTGGCTAAGCAATCAAATAAATGATCAAGGATAGAAATTTGTTTTAATAAAATGCCATATTGTCTGGTATATTAAATATAACATTTCCTTGATCAAAAAAACATGTATATGGATAAGTAAATACTCATATAAACTGCAGTTGAACAGACTCTTGACATTTAAATTATAGGATGATGCTCAAACACAAATTGACGACAACAATGATGAAGATCAGAAAAGAGATTCTGAAGCAATAAAGCAACTGGCTGAACTTTATCCAGATAGGAAACATTCACAACTTCTTTCAGCACTTATGGTCTGTAAAGGGTGCGTAGATGCACTGCTTGAATGTTTTCTTAGGTTAATACTAGGTTAATACTAATTGAAATTTTCAGAGTGCAAGAGTATAGTTTGCTTATAGTAAGGAGGGACTTAGATTAAAACTGTTGTGAACGTTAGTGCTGTGATGGGTTTAAACACGAGGGAAGTTTTTGGTGAAAGGATTACAATTGGAGATTTAATAATTTCAATAAATTTTCTCAATTTTGCTCATGCTGGGCTAAGTGGAGCCTCATCCAACCATGCATGTTCCTGGTGTAAAATTCAAAATATCAGAGATGAGATATGGAGCATGATCTGGAGTATTGCAACTCGCCACCTATGCAGAGGACATTAAAAGACATGCATCATTCAGTAGGCATAAAGTAGAACTACTGTTCTATACATGCACCCATTCTAAATATCGAGTTGAATCATGTTGCAATTGACAAGTTGCACCTGTTGCTTAGGATCATGGATGTTTTTACTGGCAATTTGGCTCAAGAAACTCTGGAGTGGGATTACATAATAATTGGTGGGGGGGAAGGCAAGTGAGTGTGAAAGCATCCATATAAATCACCAGGTAAATGTTATCAAATCCTGTGGAGTTTCCTTTGAAATTTGAGCGAAAAATGACAGGAATAAAAGATGTTCTGGCATATACGACTTTACTAACCTTCTTGGTTTAGATAAGAAAAAACTACTCAAAGAGCTCCCAGAGAAGGTTGATGGTGTAATTGTTCCACTTTGTGCAAGCACAGTCAAGACCCTTTCGGAAAATTTTCAATGGTATACTTTATCGTTGCTTGTAAAACACCATCTGAATAGCAGACTATTTCGAAAAGGCAGAGGAATGGGTAAAGCTTTTGTATCACTACGAGATAAAGCTATTGGATAAAAAGAAGCCAATGTGATGCCTTACATGCACGCTCTGGTTTTTCATATGCCAATTTTTCTCCAGAGGTTGAAAACAGTAAAAATTTTTATCAGACAAGGGGTTGAGAAAAACAATGACATAGTAATCAAATAAAGTGGATGGACCTGGAGATGTTTTAAAGCTTGAGTCAAGACAATAGGAACTAAAAAAAAAGAACACACAAAAAGGGGATATAGTGAGGAAAATGACATATACTGGCAACATGAAATTATTAGGTCAAGGCAGAATTAAAGAACAAAATAGAAAATTTTTCACCCATCAAGCCACAGTGCATCCTAACTTGCTTTTATCTTTGTTTAATGCCATGTGGTATTTACATTCAGAAAAAAGTGATATGCTGTAGGTTACAAGTGAAATAATCAGCATTACTTAAGACAGAGTATTGAAGAACAGAACAGATTAGGGTGCAATGCATTAATTACTTAGAATTTATGATTTAATCAACTCATTTCTTGTCTTGACTTTCAGAGACCATTTTATTTCATCAACTATTTCTATTACTTAGGCTATATACTTAGCCTACTCTACGTATATTTTTACTAAACTGTAATTGTGTCTTTTGGTCTAGATTAACAGATAAAATGAAAAATTTACATTCCATGCTGTAGATAAGCTATAGTAAGCTGATAGATTGCCTCATACAACCAATGCTAAGCTTCTCAACATAGAACCTTGGTGATTGTTCAATTTTCCCTTCAATTAGTCTATGAGTTTTTCTGCTTTTAGAGATGAACAGCTTTGCCTTTATTAGATAAGACACCTTTACCCCATCACCTAGCCTGTCCACAATCTGGTCTCATTCTTCAGGCATTAAAAATCTTGAGAAATCATTCTTCTCGATGAAAATGTGCCTACCATTATCCCTTTTGCCTTTTCCATCAATCAGAAAGTTGAAAACATCATGCCTGAAATGACAAACAGTTGGCAAGATGTTCTTGGATGCCAGAGTTTCTTGGATTGCCATGTGTAGTACATCAGTCCCAGAAGAAATTAATTCCTTGTTCGGCTGTGGTTTCCAAAATGTTGTGCTGGAGATGAGGAGTACAAAAGTTATAGTAAAAAACATAAGACCTTTTTGAGCAATAATATTAATATAGAAAGAAACCCAGTAAGACAGAAATATAATGATAATAGAATGTCTTATTCTCAAATACACCCAGGTCTAATTAGTAGTGATATTAATAATTATACATTAATTTATTCATCAGTCAAGATTGAGGCCGCTCACTATAGTTCAATCTCTTTGAGGTTTGTTTAGATGTATAGAAACCTTCAAAATATTATGCTTTTTTGTATGAAACTACAATTTTTAAACAATCATACTGTCAGATCAAAAATAGAAGTTCTATTCCTTTTTACCTTAAAGGTAGCTTGTTAAGATTATTCTCAGGCTCCCAAAAGTTGCACAGAGAACTATATCTTTTCCTTTTAACTAGATAAATACGATGTGGAATGCCCACAAGTCTGCTGAAAGCGCCAGGCATGGTCACCAGCCAGATCTTGATGGCATGAGCAAAATTTCAGGATCGCTTTTGGATGCAAGTTTCAGTTTCTTGGTGGAAAGATGAAGTAGGAGGGGCCACCAGTAATGTTTAGGGTACTCATCAAGAACCACCATAGTACATGACAAGTTACAAAATCGCAAGAACTTAGAAACGGGGCCAACCAACATATGAGGACGAAAAACATATGGTGGCTGAAGTAAAGAAGAATGATGCAAGAGATTCTGGGAAAAACATTCACACGCAATGAGCGCGGTGACGGGAATGGTGTGTAATGGGGAGAGGCTTTACCAATGTATCAACCATGCCATTGGAGTCAAGAGCCATGGGTCACATGTGTGGCCTGTGGCGCGGCAAACTGCTGCTGGATCGTCGCCCATATCTGTGGAACCAAAGTATGATCAAGCATGGAGACTCACCTGGAGAGTATGCTAGCAGGGTTAAGTTGAGGGGGTATATATGAAAGGTTCAGCATTATATTGAGTTTGATCATGAGGAAGAATAGCTCTTTCATTGCTCTGTTAAGGTCAGGACTTTTCAGCCTTGATTGTTCAAATCGTTAATGACTGCTTCACTATCGACTGAAAGGTCAACCCTTGAGTCCTCAATGCAGTCAAAAAAGGACTCTGAAACTCGACTTGTGGCCACTGCTTCCTTGGTGGCAAAATCCCATGACAACTCTGTATGAGTCCAATAGTCGGGTGCCTTCTGATAAACTGGGGCAAGTTGGGTACCTCCTCAACAAGCTTGAGACATGACGGTAGCAATAGACACTTGGAGGTGTCAGTTATTGGGAAATTTCAAGATGCAGAGCACCAGTTAGTGCTTGGGGTTTCATGGTGTGGAGACCGCAGGAAATACCTGCGTTCATTTCTCTTAAATAGACGTGCTGCCAGCACTGCGAAGGAAAATGAGGCACATTTACCAACCAGACCTTGGAGGGTTTTGACAGAAACATATTTTGTGCCTAGCATTTCCTCAACCACCTGGACAAACTTACGCTGTTTGTCAGGAATGAGATGCAATACCTGTTCGACCGAGTTAGCAAGGAAACCCAAGCAAGGAACAATCTGTTGTGGATCAAGAATCAACGTGGAGAGTGTGATAAATAGGGTTCGACGATATTCCAAAAACTATATCATGATAGTTGTTGAGGAAATTATCGTGATAATCGATAATATCGTGATAATTACAATGTAATAAAACGATGGTCGACACTTTTTCTTCTAATACTCTACAGTACAACTACAATCTAAACTATGGAATTATGATTATGAAAGATTTTAAATATGATTTTGTTTTATTTCTGGTGACACAAGTATATTGGACTTGCACATGTCAGCACATGCAAAATTACAACTCAGCGAGATAGCGTCCCAAGCACGTTTTCTGTACGTTTGCACCTTTTCTAAATTGTGCATTGAAAAAACTATTTTAGTCTTTCTGCTTTTATAAATCTTTATTTTTTCGACAATTTCTACTTCCTTGGGAGATTCAATAAGGAAAACACACAACTAGGAAGCAATATCGTGATAACCATTTATAGGACTATAGTTTCGATATATCGGCATTCACATTTCTATGTTTGATACAATAATCACAAGTAAAATTATCGTGTAATATCGATATTATCGAAATATTGCCCAACCCTAGTGATAAAGTATCTCAAGCAAATCAGGTAATATGCAACAATGAAGAGAGCAGATTTAGCGGCTGTGTAGTTATGGCGGTCGTCAGATGAAGGATCACAATATTCTCCATTGTCTAAGGGGACTTGAAGTTTGATCGTTGTGTCGGTCATCTATGTGGAGAGAGCAAGGTATACCGAGCGAACAAAAGTAGTTCTACACCATCAGTCCAGTGGAGTGATAAATATATGCAGATATTTTCCAACCAAAAGGCAGTGTGTTGGTGGTGAAATACCACCCACCCCAATGAATGCCAAAATAAAGACGCATATCTGTGGTGAGGAGAATATGATCGTATCCGGAGTTGTTGTCAAGTGCTGACTGGTAAGTTTTGTCAGAGATGTAACACGGTACATCTATCAAGTTGTCGAGAGAAAATGGCATGTCTCTCAACCACAAGTTGACAAAGCATGCATCTTGACACAGCAGTGGTTTTTTAGGTTCTACCATTAAAGGTAAAACAATATGTGGTGGTACAATGTCACCCACTCTTCTTACAAAGGAAATGGCCTCCGACTGGAGGGAATCCAACAATGTCCTTTGGATAAAGTCTGTGAATGGTTTGCATGAAGGGTTATTTTTGAAGAGATGGTGGGGAGGCCTATCCAAGTCTAACAACTGTCCTTTGAATCTACCATTAAAATGCTGAAAATAGGGTTCAATTGAGAGTTGATGTTCTATCCAGGACAAAACTTGAGATTGCTCATTGGTTGGTGGTGAAGAAACAAGGTGGGTCCACTGATCAAAATGATTATAGAGTTCACCAGCTCAGTAGGATGCAGGATCACAAAATGTTAAATGGTTAATGTCACCTATAATCTCACCTGCTTGAACCCGGCTTACAACTGATTGAAGGCCACGAAAGGCTGTCCCCCCTCCCTCGCCAGCCGATAGGAGATCTTCCCCACCACTTACCCAGTGGATCAACTTTTGTTGATGAGTAATATGTTGGAGTTGCATATTCCACATGTTGGATTGTTCCCATAAAAAAATATCTTGGCCCAAATGACCAAATGTGAAAATACAGGGAGAAACCAAGAGGAAAGCTAGCAGAGGAAAGACAGCCTCAACCCAAGTATGCC
Organism: Phenganax stokvisi; assembly: GCA_025400075.2. NCBI lineage: Eukaryota > Metazoa > Cnidaria > Anthozoa > Malacalcyonacea > Clavulariidae > Phenganax > Phenganax stokvisi. Next base: position 11,222 of record JAODVQ020071848.1, read on the forward strand.
CGGAGGGTGTGGGAGCATATCCCTTTTTAAAGGCTGTCAACCCTAAAAGGTAGAGGGAGTCATGTCAAAAATAATATTAAATGCAAAAAGTAATGATATTCAACAAGCATAGAGTGATGGCGTAAAGTGCTGGTATAGAGATAGACAAATGTGTTAACAAAACAGTTAAAGGGGAAGTTTTTGTTCAGGACAATATGATTTTTACCTTCCCTGCCAAGTCTTAGATATCCACTTCAAATATACATTGAGAAATCAAGCAATAAAATAGCTAAATTTGCCATAATTTGCGGTGGCCATGAATACATGCGAGCGCACCTGATCAAGCAGCGGTTTTACCTTGTGACGTCATTGCGTGGTTTCGTGGGAGCGCTTTATATTCAAATCACAAAGGTAAATATAGCGATATTTTACAGGCGATTTTTAAAAAATAAAAATTAAAAATAGGCTGTACTGTATAGTACTGGGTTGCACGAATTGCTCAAAGAGAACAAAGGGGAGCAATGTATCGTACCATCGTTTGCCGAATGATATGGAAATGGGGAAAACATGGCTCAGACTGATTCGTCGCAAAAACCTGCCGAAAGCAAATTCATGCTATGTTTGTAGCGCACATTTCACCTGCGAATGTTTCGAAGGCTCTCTTACAGAGTTGTTTGGCATGAAAACTAGAAAATCATGAAAAGTTGGAAGTTTACCTTCAGCATTTCCATTTGTACATCGAAAACCGGAACGGGAATCGTCACAGAAGAGGGAGAAACTCAGAGAGAAACTTCGACGAGCTGAGGTAGATACTATTAACCAAAGTAATATTTTGCTGCTCCAATAGGTCTGAGCTATGTTAATGCCCAACTAGGTCTCAGTTTTTATATAATGAACCACACTGAATACTATAAATATAATATCTCTTCATAGAATTAAATGATAGACTTCATCATTATACAATTAAACATCACAATATACACAATTTATTATAGTTAGCATATATAATCATTAGAGATATAAATAGGTATAAAATCATTGTAGGGAAATAGAAAAGCTGAGTAATAGTCTAGGACGTTCTAAGATAAACAAACATGACTACGCTAACGCAAATCTAGGGCGCAGTCGCAACCATCCCGATGAATTTGCCTAATTTGCGCAGAGGAACTACGTAGTTAAACCATAATGACTCATCTGTAATTTAGTATAAATGTGACCTGTAGATGCTAGACACAGTAGAACACACAATAGGAGCAAAGGGAAGATCAGAACGCTGGACATGTGGATCTCATAGTGAACTATTGTAAAATATAATGTGTATCTAATATCATTGTGACCTGTGACCTTTATTAAACTTGTTACTTCATAACGAGTTGTGTGATTGTGATTCTCATGAATTGTTGGGCAAAACTAAGGGAGGCAATCCCCAACAAAGTGGCACCTCCGACGGGATAGACTATAAACGAGATTTGGAAACATGGAATCTAAACTAAAAGAACTTGCTGGAAAGTTCAAAGTACTCAACTTCGCCGCGGGAAAAGTTGATGACGCAGTGGCAGGGCGCGAAAAAGAAGACTTAAAACAAATAGAAACTTCTCTTACGGCAAAAATCAACGGAATTTACATCGTGAAAGATGAGATAGAGGAACTCAAATTTATAAACGAAGAGGACGAACAAGAAGTATGAACGTGGGCTGAAGAGACAGAGATGAAGCTACACAATGCGAAGGAAGAGATCGAACTTGTGAAACAAACCTTACTGGAAATCCAAAACGAAGAAATTGAAATACAGGGAATAAAAGATGAAGAAATTCGGCAAAACACTATAAAAACAGAGACAGACAAACAAATCGCGATAGAACGGGCAAAACTTGAAGTGGAGAAAGCGCATGAGGAAGAAGAGCATAAGCGTGAACTAGAACATCAGGACTCGATTCTTCAGCAAAAGTTGAAATTCGAGGAAAAGTTGACAGTGACTGAATGCAAACATAAGCAAGTGATAAACGTGAAATTACCAAAATTGGACATCACTAACTTTAATGGCAGGATCAGTGAGTGGCTGCCATTTTGGAACATTTTCGCGGTTGAGATAGATGTGACAGACCTACCGGCCGTGTCAAAGTTTGGATACTTAAAGGAACTACTCGAGCCAAACGTGAGGTCGGAAATCGAAGCCTTACCCTTTAGTTCTGAAGGATATGAGAGAGCTAAGAACATTCTCAAACACGAATACGGGAGAACTAGTGAAATTATCAACGCACATGTCCAAGAGATCCTCAATCTACCAGTAATAAATGGATCAAGCCCAACAAAGGTCCATGAATTCTATAAAACCTTAGCGCACAATGTACGGTCTCTACAGATGCTAGAAAAAATCGAAAGAGTGAACGGAAACACACAAAACGTACTCGACAAACTGAAAGGAATCAAAGCTGATTTAGTTCGTGGGCAAGACGGCTGGCAAGACTGGGACCTTCCACAGTTGGTCATAGCGTTGAAGAAGTGAAGAGACATCAACACAGTAGATAACCTGCCAGATAATCAAAACAAATACGTGCCAAAGCGACCTGGGACACGGTCAAACCTTTATCATGCGAAAGACGGTGAACGACGAAAACGCGCTTGTGTGAACTGTGAAGAGACCAGCCATAGTTTGAAGGACTGCACTAAAGTTGCAACAGCAACAGAAAGAAAAGGACATCTCGCCAACCGAAAGCTGTGTTTCAACTGCACTGGAGCAAAACATCAGGCAGCGGACTGCAAAAGTAACTCCACCTGCCAGATCTGTTATGACAAACATCATACATCAATTTGTTCAAAACTTGGGCAAAAACTTCTTACTGCAACGGAAAAGCTTGAACCGATAGTATATCCAACAGTGTTAGTGAACGTCGAAGGTGTGAGATGTCGTGCTCTACTCGACACTGGGGTGGGCAGCTCGTATGCTTCAGTCGCGCTGTTGAATGCTCTAGGAAACCGCAACTATCGACGGGAAACTTGGCGTATTGACATGATGTTGGAATCTGTAACTCGTGAAATGGAGATGTCCACCATCAACGTCCAATCCATTGACAGTGAATTCAACATAAACGTGGACGTAACAAAAGTCGATAAACATGAACTTCTCAAAAATGACAATCCCAATTACCCACAACTCACTTCCGATTACCCACATCTCAACGGAATCACCATCAACGACCATGACAGCAAACCAAAACTACCCATCCACTTGATATTAGGAGCTGGGGACTACATCTGCATCAAAACCAATCAACCTGCTCGTGTAGGAAAGACTGGAGAACCTGTTGCAGAAAAGACAGAGTTTGGATGGACGATTATCGCGAAGGGAAGCGAAATCGACTACACAGCACTGCTGCTCACCCAGACAAACCAAAGTGACTATGAACAACTCTGTCGCCTTGATGTCCTTGGTTTGGAAGATCAGCCTGAACATGATCAACAAAGTGTTTACGCGGAATTTCGAGAACAACTCATCCGAAGCAAAACGGGTTGGTATGAAACTGGGTTACCACGGAAAGGCAACCACCCAAACCTTCCAGATCACAAGTAAGGGAGTTTGAGACGCCTAGCAAACCTGATGCAGAAACTAAAGAAAGATGGAATGTTGCAAGCCTACGGAGAGATTATTGATGACCAAAAGAAAAATGGTATAATTGAAGAAGCTCGTGGACTCCCAGTTGGAAACGAGTTCTATATACCTCATAAACCAGTGGTCCGAGCATCGGCTGAGTCGACCAAGTTACGTATCGTCTAGGATGCTTCAGCCAAAGCGTATCCAGATGCACCCAGCCTGAACGATTATCTCCACACCGGACCTGCGCTGCAGAATTGACTGCGGAATGTGCTCGTTCGAATGCGATTCCACCCGGTGGCTTTAGCAGGAGATCTCAAACAAGCATTCTTGCAAGTGAAAATCAAAGAAGCAGACAGAGATGCCCTTCCGTTTCACTGGAAACCAAATGAACTAAGTGAACTTCAAACCTTACGGTTTACCCGTGCACTATTTGGCCGCACTTGCTCCCTGTTCCTACTCGCGGGAGTGATTGAGCACCACCTTGAAACCTGGAAGTAAGAAAAGCCTGAGGAAGTCAGTGAGTTGCAGAAGAGCATGTACGTGGACGACCTCATAAGTGGGAAGCCAACTATTAGCGAAGCCAAGCAATTGAAAGTGAATGCCATAGATATCTTCAAAGACGCCACATTTACACTTCATAAGTGGCACTCGAATGAGCCAGAGTTGGAGGATTCGACAAAAACTAGCACCGCTGAAGACGTGACGTATGCCAAACAACAACTGGGAACAGCCAGCGAGAGTGGATGCAGCCTACTAGGACTTCCCTGGAACAAATCCTCAGACACACTCAGCATCATCACACCCACCGAAGCAGCAAGACCCACTAAACGAGGAACTTTGCAGAAAATCGCTGAGATATATGACCCCTTGGGTCTTGTATCACCCGTAACGCTCAAAGGAAAGTTAATCTATCGCGAGATCTGCATGAAGAAACTTGGATGGGATGCAGAGTTGGATGCGGTAACAAGGAGTAAACCAGCACGCTGGGAGCAGAATTTACCCAGTCACATGACAACACAGCGATCACTGGTGAAAAACAAAGAGAAAATTGATTGCATCAAACTTCACACGTTCGGGGATGCGAATGGTGATGGTGTATCATGCGCAGTATATGCAGTGGTACGTCAACGATCGGGAGTTAACCAAGGTCTTGTTGCAGCCAAATCAAGGCTGGCAAAGCAAGGGTTATCTATACCTCGTTTGGAACTAGTTTCAGCTCATATGGCGGCAAATCTCATCAACAATGTCGTGGGAACCTTGGAAGGCTTTCCAGTCACCTTAATGCAAGGATGGCTAGATAGCAATGTGGCCCTTCATTGGATCAACGGAGGAGGAGAGTACAAACAATTTGTCGCTAACTGGATCCAGAAGATAAAGTCTAAGACTCAAATCGCTTGGCGTCATGTACCCACTGACCAAAACCCAGCAGACTTAGGAAGCAGAGGCAGGTCAGTAGAGAAAAAAACCTGTGGTCGGAACGACCTAGCTGCCTCAGTAACCAAGAAAGATGGCCGGAAGATATCACATCCACACCAACAAAAGAAAGCAATGCTGAGGCAAAGGTCATCAAGTGAGTCCTTGCCATATCAGTGGAGAATACAGAAAAGATCAACCAACTCCTCAACAAATACGACCTATGGAAAACATTGAGAGTTACAGCCTGGATTTGGAGATTTACTCTCAACTGCCGTAAACCAGCTCAGAGACGCCAAGGACCATTAACGACTGACGAAATCGAGACAAAAACTGTTCTGGATTAAACGTGCTCAATCCAGCGACATAAGCCAAGAAGAGCGATCAGCGCTTAACTTACAACCTGATGGAAGTGGAGTGTTGGTGTGTCGAGGACGAATTCAGGGAATTTACCCCCTTTTCATACTAGATACCCATTCTTTGGCAGCGAAGTTGGTTAAGCAAGCCCACATACATACTCTCCACGGGGGAGTAGGAATAACAATGAGCCATGTACGAGAGACATACTGGATTCCGAGGCTGTGCAGACTTGCACGGAAAACTATCAAGAACTGCCATGGTTGTTGTAGATTCCAAGCCAAGGCCCTGGCGCAACCCACACCTGGTCTACTACCATGTGATAGAACGGAAGGTAATCGCCCATTTCAAACAGTAGGAGTAGACTTTGCTGGACCGGTGAAATACAAGAAACGAAACAAGACAGAAGGGAAAGCATACATCGTGTTGTATGCATGTAGCTTAACTAGAGCAATTTACATCGAGTTGCTCAACAGCTTATCCACCGAAGAATTCCTCCGCAGTGTGAAAGGATTCATCGCCAGAAGAGGAAGACCCGAGAAAATCTACTCAGATAATGGGAAAACCTTTGTGGCAGCAGCCAAGTGGTTAACAGCGGTGCAGAAAGACGAAAACTTTCAAAACAAGCTAGCTACAAAACAAATACACTGGCAGTTCAACCTTCGTCGAGCCCCTTGGTGGGGTGGCCAGTTTGAACGCTTGATTGGGCTGGTTAAACGTTCAATGGAGAAAACTATAGGAAAGGGATCTCTAAAATGGCACGAGTTGCAAGAGGTACTTCTGGACGTAGAAGTAGCCATTAACAATCGCCCGCTCAGCTATGTCGATGAAGACATTCAAATGCTCATCCTAACCCCAAATACTATGATGTTTATCGGCCCAATTGAACTGCCAACATTAAAAGCTCACCATCTGGAGGAATTGGATCTCCGCAAAAGAGCAAAATTCCTGTCAAAATGTAAGGATGCACTCTGGAGACGTTGGACATCTGAGTATTTACGCTCACTATGTGAGAGACACAACCAGTCTAAAGGAACGAAGACCGTTGAGTTAAAAAGCGGGGATGTAGTGATTATTAAATCCAACGAGAAGAATCGAGGAAAATGGCAATTGGGCATCGTGGAACAGCTCTTCAAAGGACGGGATGGAATTGTGAGAGCAGTGCGACTTCGAGCAGGAAAGAACTTCTTAGAAAGACCACCTACACATTTGTACCCTTTAAAGATCTCATGTGATAAACAGGTGGAGAGAAAACAAGAGCCTTTAAACCCGGAAGCAGCAACGTTCAGACTCAAAAGGGATGCCGCAATTGCAGCCAGACAGCGGATTCAAGACGCAGTGAACATAAACAATTAAGTATACATTATCATCCATAGGTGAAATCGGCAGTCTCCTTTAATTACTTATAACTCGATAAAGCGAGCTATATGGGGGGAATGTTTCGGAGACTTCATCATTATACAATTAAACATCACAATATACACAATTTATTATAGTTAGCATATATAATCATTAGAGATATAAATAGGT
>JAODVQ020071956.1:0-15944 GCA_025400075.2 Phenganax stokvisi
CATCACTTTTTTGCAAGAAATCTTCTCTCTGTTTCAAAAGGGTACCTTGGCAGTTCCATCAGATGAAGAGGAAAGGATAGTTTGACCATCGGATGAGAATACACAGCAATGAACAGCTCCATCGTGTGGTTTAAGAGTCATTTCTAAGGACTGCGCACTTTCACTTTGTTTATTACTACAACAAAATGTAGCATCAGACATTAGTTTTCTTTGCAGAGCAAACTTCCTTCAAAGCCATCTTACCACCAATCCACGTAAAGTCCTCCTTTTTCAGATCTCTTCCATGCTTCTCTCCTGGCTTGTTTATAGACATCTGTACCCTCCGGTTCCCTCAGCGCAGTTTGTACAACATCAGTAGTAAGATAACTCCCAAACATGTGCGCGTTTGTGCGCACGAAATAATAGAAGTCATTGAGATTCTTAAACTCGTCTTTCTATACAAATGAAAACGAAAAAATGAAAAATAAACTATAAGGCTATGTGCACACGATAACGTTTTTGAGCGTTTTCATTTATGTGTTCTCGCAAAAACAGATGTAAACACTAACAATTTAGGACAGGGGCTGCAGCTAATATGATGTATTGAAAATATTTTTCCTTGGAAAGTTTTAACTAAGCGTTAAAACGATAAACGAGACACAAACGTTTTTGAAGACGCTTGAAAACGGCGCTCGTGTGCACGTAGTCTAAGATATAAAAAAAAGCGACGCAATAAAAAAAGCAACGCCGTACCTCTTCTTCCTCGACCACTTTATAAACACTTATATAATCATTGATTAGATCAGCTGGTCCGCACCGTTCAAGTTTTTTCGTCACCCAAGCAAGGTCTGTAAGAAGGTGAACTGCCGTTTTTTGTTGTTCTGCCTGTATCATGTGATGGATAAGATTCCAGTAAACATAACCATCGTTGTGTAAGTTAAAAAACTCTCCTAAAATGACAAAGATTTCTAAATGTACTTTGTAAGAAACATCAAAATTAGGAAGAAGCGTACATAGCTATTACGGGCGACCAACGGGCGACAAAAAAAAGTGCCGAGTGACTCCTGACGCAGAGTGACAAAGTTTATGAAATAACTACAAAGCGTCCGCCTATCCGCTCGCCCGTCAGATTTTGTCCGCGTCTTACGCTAAGCCCAATCATCATCGCCACCTTACTATAAAATGGTAGGCAGGTGCCAAACAGTAGACGGACAGGCGACAGGCAACCGACAGACATTATTCGAACAACAAACCTTTGCATAATTCCTTGTAGCACCCAACAAGTCGCTCGTGACGTGCTTGGATATCGTCACAGTTCTCCAACATGTAATTCAACTGCAGGTTATGAATGGCATAACCCGCGTTCTCGTTCTCAGGAGACTGGGTAACACTTTTTACGAGAGACTTGTTTACTAAATCCGCCATAATATCTTCCACTTCTTCCGTCTAAAAATATGCCGAGTGTACACATAAAGGCCAGTTCACACGGGCGATTTTTGCTGCGATTTTTCTCCCCTTGGCGTATGTGATCGAGTAGGTTGACTGGTGAGTGCATCAGCAAAATTGTTGGACCAAATATTCTCGCCAGTTATCCACTATATCACATCGTTCAACACGAGAAAAATCGCATCGAAAATCGCCCGTGTGAACTGGCCTTAAGAAACAATGTAAATGTATGTGTGTCTATACATCATGATGCCCCAAGCCTACCTCCATATCCCAAAGTAAACAAAACACAGAGACGGGCACCGTGATAGAAGAATCGAATATGACAAAATCTCGATATTTGTTCCTTAGGTCGTCGCTTAGATTTTCAATACTCATAGCGATTGCTTCACTGAGGTTTGGATACTGATATGCAAAGTTTGATTTAAGCTTGCTTAGCTTGTGGTTACGTAGCTGTGTCCAATAGTAATGCCATCTTGTGGGATGATCCCGCAACAACGCGCCAATTATGGAAATCACTAATGGATGTCCCTTACATTCTTCCATGATTTCATACGCCTCTCTTGGTAGTTCTGTTGTGTTTTTCTTCGTCCATTGAGATAATACGTCCATACATTGATCAGAACTCAATTTTTCAGCTACCTTCACTGGACACCTACAATTCGTGCTTTCTTTTAAACAAATCCCGACCACTGGATATATAGCAAAAAGAACGAACTACTAACCTCATAACTTCAATTCGATCAGCAATGCTCACATCACGGGTAGTAACTAAAACGCGAGCACGGATATCAAAGAATCGTGCGTCATGCGCACACCACAGGTCATCCAAGACTAGTAAAGTGCGTGGATGTTGATGCGCAAATATAGACTGAAGACGTTCACGGGCTTCTTCAAGATTACGAGGCACTGGTCTGTGTTTATCTTCATCTAGTCGCATGCAAAGATTTTGCATTTTCATCAGCAGTTTCGGACGATCTACCGGACCAACTTGTTGCCACACGACTCCTCCAGGAAAGACATCTTCGAGTAACGTGGCACTACGCAATGCGTCTGCCGCGAGAATTGTCTTTCCGCATCCCGCCATTCCGTGTAGCACGACCCACGCGTCGCGATTGCGCAACGATCGCAACGCTGTGCGCAAGTTGTGTCTAGCACGAGGCCGCTGCGTGAATACCTGGGGTAGCTTCGGGACCCCTCCTTCAAGCAGCTTTGATTCAACTGAAAATATCATCATAAAAACAGCATTTCAATGACATTCTCTGATTTGATAAGATAGCGCACCACACACATGCTTCTATTCTATAACTAGTTGAATTTTGAGAAGATGGAAGGAACATTATGCCATAATCATGAAAACTATATATTTTACACAAATACCAGTTGTTAAACATTTGAAAAATATGGAAGAATAATTTCATGAAGGTATTAAACATTATTTTATCAACAAGAGTCAATAAGAAGATTCGGAGATTTTGAAAGCTTCCCAGAAATACAAGCTTCTGGGAAAGTAAGACTCAAAGGAACACTGGATCATACCAACTTCTTGCATGTCCCCAGCAATGGAGGGAAGCCTGTGCCGACCCGTACAATCACTATCATGCAGCAATTCAGCAAGATAAGGATACGGATCTGTCAACGCTGACACAAAATGTTCAAATGCTTCGCCTCCTTTTTTCACAAGAAGATCAAGCAGTTTCTCCGCTTGTCGTTTTGATGTTTTTTCTGCACGAATTAGTTCAGCATCGTTGTTATCAAAAACAAATTTTGAAAGAAGCTGCGTCATTACGTCATCGACAAGCAAATCTTCGACGATCGATACCCTGTGTGCCGTCAGCAATTCTTTATGAGCTGCGGTCATCGCACCTTTTTAAAGAGAGAAATACGGTCACATATTTTAAATAACGATAAGATAGTCCACAAGCTCATATCAAAGGGCAGCGTTTATTTGGGCGAAAATCATTAGTTCCGCTCCAGCAATCATTACTTTTTGTAGCAGAATGTTCGGCAGCGTTCCGCCAACTGCAATTTCTTAAAACTCCCTAGCAAGCTCCCAAAATATCCCAAGATTTCCTACAAAATCCGGATATTCCCGAAATTGAGGAAGTGTTCAATTTAGCCCTAAGGATAGAATTTTACGTCACGTTGTAAAAACGAAATCTGATATCAAATATGCAGCTGAGTAGGCTTCAAATACGAGCGAAAGAACACTGAAGTTTTTTAAAAAATTGTTTTTCGCCAATTTTATCCAAAAATTGTTTTCTAACTTTCGAGTTTCCTATTCTCAAAAAACAAATCCCGAGATTGACGTTTGGAAAAAAATATCCCAAAAAAATCCCAACTGCTTCAAAAATCCCTAGATCTCGGAATAAAACCCCGGACTTAGCAACACTGATGTTCGGTTTTTCTTTGTTTCAAAGTCATTAATATTGCATCTACTAGAGGCCAATCACAAAACAAAAACATACGTTACGATAAGGTTAAAGCGGAATGCAGCTATATTTCAGTCTCGTTTTATTTATATTAGACGGATCATACGCAAATCTGTTGAATTTTTGCCAACCGTCCGTGGTCAAATATCACAATCAAATGATCTGTCACGGACCATTTGTGTTAGATTGGTAAAGTCAGGTCAATAGCTTTATAAACCATAAACCGTAAAAACCTTTAGATATTTTAGGACTGCATGTTGCTGATGTATTTGGACGTTCCGTGTATATATAGTAGACAGAATCATATATGTACATAATTGTTTAGGCCTCGTTTGCATGTCTCATTTCCGTCGATTATAATTCGTCGAGCATAACATGAAAACCTTTATTTCTCAAATATACAACTTCCAACCGAAGTTAAAGCAATACTACAGATTTAAGATCTTGAAAAAGAAGGCTCTTTGTCCTAAATTCGACGAAAACGCAACGTCTACATATCTTACCATGATTGGTTACATTGTTATTCACAGATCCATTGATATCCAGATTATTATCACGAACCTCAGCGAGTCCCCTTTCGAGTAACTTAGCTAGATGCTGGTACTTATCGATTATGCTTTCATAAAAACATTCAAACGCGTTGTATCCTTTATTGGGTAGCAAATCAAGAAGTTGTTCCGCTTTTCTTCTACTCGTTTTCTCTGACTCAATCAGTTCACTATCATTCTGGTCGATAATGAATTTACTTCGTAGTTCATTTAACACATCCTCCACCAGTAAATCTTCGACTATTGCAGGTCTATTGACAAGCAATAAATGTCTATGAGCTTCAAGCATTTTACTTTAGTTCTAGTAAAGATGACATCCCAAGTAGACAAGATTAAACATGCTCTTTCAAAATATTTTCTACGAATAAGCACAACAAGCGGATGTGTAAATAAGAGCCTGCTATTTCTTTCAACAGCGCCTTTTGTTATTGATCACTCAGTACTTTACATAATGATGTATATGATCGCAACAGTAGTCAGCAACAATGAGGTGATTCACGCTGTTAACGCTCCGCGCGCTTTTCTTTTGCGCAATATATGTGCGCAATTTGCGCGCAACTCTTAACAGGCAAAGCGGGAAACCAACCGGCATTGGTTTCTTTCACTTTTTTTGCCGAACAATTCTATTTTCTGACATTTCCACAATTCCACTGTAAAATTTGCAGCAACGTCCGAAAATTTCTGTAAAATGGATGCAATTTTTTAACGACAAAATCGTTTGCAAGTCAGACATATACGCTCTAAAAAATTTGAAAATTTTACATTTGTTGTCATAGAAGCATGTTTTTAAAAATTTGAAAATTCGTAGAAATATCAAATTACGTCTCTCCAAATTTGATAGTCTCGAAATCTAGGGACTCAAACTGTCGAATGATATGAAATAAAGGTGGATGTAAGCCTATTTATCTTGAAAAATGTCCTGTGTCAGTGATTTTAAGAACCAAGAAACATTTTCTTCGTCTTTTCACAGAAAATTTCAAAAGTTCTAATTCTCATTTGTTGTTTTTCCTTTTTTTTTTGCATGACTTCTTTGACCTCATCCTGAACAATTGTGCCATAGCTTCAAAGAAATTCAGCTGTTCAAGCGATTAGACCGCCTACAATTAACAAAATGACATCCGTTAAAACCCGTCGTTAGCAGCATCGTCGCAATAAAATGGTCAATGTACAATTCAACACGTGAATGCATCAAGTAACTAAGCAACCACCAATACGCAGGCGAGCAATTAAACGCTTTAGATTTCTAGCTCAACTATTGACCCAAGGTGAGTAAAGCAACATTGGCTGAAAATGCAAACTATAATACGCTTTAAGAAACTAGTATTTTCTACATTAATGACTGGAATATGGTACGATATTGATCATCAAGATATATTAAGCAAAACGGAAAGTGAATTCTAATAATACCATGGCAAAGAAGGTAGATGACAGTAATATTTACGCAATGGACATCAAAGCGTTAGGTATGAAATGCCGAGATAGAATGATACAACAGTTTTTGCCTGATATTGAAAGGTCTCAAGCAAAACTTGGCCATGTTTACAAAGTGGATTCGTTCAACTACAACAAGGAGCATTTCAACACTGTTGAACTACGGCGCAGACCTGTGGTTCGACATTTGCCTGACAGCAAAGTGATGATGAAATGTGGGAATAAGGCCGCAAATGAGATCGAGCTGCGCCCTTTGTGGGTTTTTAAACTACTGCAGTCGAAAAGTTTAGTAAACGTCAACGAGACGGTCTACACAAGGTTTTACCGGTGGAGAAATACAGAATCCAGCTCGGATTTCAAGAGGAGAATATCGAAAATACAAAACAACCCTGTGCCAAGGTCAGCTCAGGAACATGGTGGATCATTAAGAACACATCGTATCCTGTCCACGGAATCTCTAGGGATATCTAGGGCTAAAACTGGTTGATACATGATGATCCACTACATCACAACTGCTGTAGCCCCTTTTATGTGTTTTCTGAATACAACTACCAGAATGCTTTTCGGACATGTTATGGCTTCGCGACTAAAACGCCCCCAAAGTATCGTGGGAGTAGTATTTAGAAAACGTAAAATGGGGAACCGGCTGTTGACTCTTCTTGTGTAATGCAAGAAAACGAAGACATTATATTGCATATCCTATTAACACCTTAATCACATCTATTGAAATGATATGAGATTATTGCTCTGGCTACTGCGTTTTCTGCAGCGAGAATAATGTTTTCATCATGTTTCACGATACTTGTTAACTAAGTTATACAATAATAATATGCAGGTGTTCTTTTTAAATATAGGTTACAGAATACAGCTGAGCAAACATACTGGATGTTTTACAGTGTACTAATGTACATTTCAATGTGGGCATTGCAAAAATATAACACCTATGAAAGTCAAAATAGTCAACATAGTTTGTTTTTTGAAAGCTAGACAGTAAATCATAGATTGTCATGAGGTATTTTTAGCGTTTACGTGTCTTTATACACAATTATTATAATCATACATTCATCGTGTATTGAATTAATTTCAAAGCGATGCTATCCGCTACTTGATTTTATATTGTTATACAAAATAATCAAGTCAGATACATTTTATCTCAGAAGACCAAATTCTAATTATAAGCGCATTTTACTTGATCTCACAACTTGACCGCTGCTTATAGTTTTAAGGGTGACCTCAAAAAGATACACATCCGACTTTTGCTCCGCTAAATGCCAGAAAGAGATTCCCTACACTGCGCTGCAGTGCCGCTATTTGGACTTTGGAGCGCTTAGTGTCGTACTGAATGAGAAACGCGTGTAAAAATAAACGTTAATTTTTTCAACTCGAACTCAAACAATTGTTCCTCCTCAAACAGCACTTATAAAACAGCACGAAACTTGGCCAAAAGCCACAAAAAGTACCCAAGACCTGAATACAGTTAAGAAGTGAATCAAACACTAGTTTCTCAACACAGCCAGACATGCAGTCTCTATAATGAAGATCAGGCACTTTTCAAAAAATGTAATATGCAAAGAAATTAGCGAAAATAAAGTAGTCAGTTTTAGCTCCTCCAGAATGAAACAGTTGAAAAAGATTGATCGACTTTTGAGCACAGAAGATTTAAAAAACGATGTACATGATATAAACTTGGTTTTGTCCACGACGAAAGCACAAGGTTGCTAAGAGAACCCAATATTCAATTTTATCTTTTGTTATCTGCTCAAAGAGACATCTTTGGATGGAACATCCCGTATATATTGGGCCTCTTAGGTGAACTATTATTGGCTGATGCTGCTTTTCACGCTATCCTTGTGTACTGTAGATTTTCTTGAAACAAAACCTTCGTTCGCTTTTAAATAATAAATGCGTTGGTGTTTATTTATATCGCCACGTCTTTACTACATTATCAATTCACAAACTACACATGTGAATGACAATCACAGGTTACAAACACATCACAACAGGAGGCCGAGACAACACTCCCCACCCACTACTACACCGAAGCCACGTCTCCTGCATGATTGATCGCATTAATGTAAACATTCCTTCTCATTTAAACTCGGATATGTCTCAACGTACAGCGCTCGTGTGCGACTTCCTAGCTTTTGATGAATCCAACTTTGTTAGCGGTGCCAAACCGATACTCGCTCGACAACACTAGCTATTGTTTTAAGATATTCGCATCAGTTCAGAAATAGCGCGCTGTTTTACCTTCTGCGCTCGGATCGGTTACAACACCGGAGTTAGGAACGAGTCATCAGAGTAGTTTTTTGAAAAAGGAGACCAACTAACTTTTCGACGATCTCAGTTCGTCGAAATATATATCGACAATGAATGCGGCGGTGTTTCATCAAGCAGTGGCAGATGGGGACGCGACTAGGGTGAAATTCCTAATCAACATTGGACAACAAGCGAGAGTGTATCAGCGAAACAAACAAGGCTATACTTCTCTTCAGCAAAGTTGTAAAAATGGACGATATGATGTTGCTGAAGTGCTTTTAAGTCACGGAGCTGATACTACTGCAACTGATAAGAAAGGCCGCACTGCTTTACATTTAGCTTCGGCTGGCGGATACAGCGATATCGTTAAGCTTTTGGTTGCTTCGTGTGCAGATATCAACGCTAAAGACAACGAAGGTAGACTAGCGCTGGATGTTGCCAGGAGCGCTGAAATCACGTCGCTGCTAACGAAAGCTGCAGAGGAGAGAAAAGTAAAGAATCCTGAAACGAATAAGAAAGGAATCCCTGAAGATTGGAGTCAAAATGTGACGAGTTTGCCACCGGGATCAAGGAACTCGTTGGTTTCAAACTCATCTTCCGATTCAGGCGTGTTTACGGAGGAAAATTCAAGCGTACGGAATAGTGATTACTCGAAGTTTACAAGACCAAGTGGTTATACTTCTAGTCGCAGCGGATCTATGGGAGTGCTCAAAGAATCTGATGAAAATCTGTACGACGGAGTTCGGGAGCGAAGCAGGACAATGGATGAAATGGAAAATACTATGCCTATGGATGTATACGAACAAACTCGACTAAGAGGCAACACATTTAATAGTGCTGAAACATTCTATGAGAGGAGTCAGTATGAGTTAGGAGTGAGTCATTTAAATTGTGGAAGGCTTCAGAACAATGATCAATATGAAAGCCAAATTAATGAAAGACTCTTTGAAGACACTTTAAGAGACGGAAACTACTACAAGCAAAATGATCACGAAATACACTTAGCAAGTCAAACGAGCATGAAAATGCCTTATAATACAAACCCTCAACCAAAATTACGCCGAAGTATGTCGGAAAGATTGCCTGCACGTCAGCGGAAACAATTGAATGGTCGACGCAACATATCAGAAGAACTTGCGGCCTTGAATTTATCACGGGCAATTGCGCGAGAATCTCAGTATTATGACACTGAGCAGCGACGAAGGCAGAATCTTTCTGTAATACACGAGCCTCCTAGTCCGAACGAAGACCAAGGATATGGCGGAGAAAGTTTTGAAATCGACAATGATGATGAATTTGGGCGTAGCTCGACACGGAAATACCAGACTTACGATACTCGAAGTCTGCCAAGAAATCCAAGTAGGCGAATAGAATTTTATCCGGCCCGTGGACAGGTGAGATCACAAGAGTTTAACGGAATACCATCAAAAAACAGATCTTACAATGGATTTGTTACCAATGGAATTGATTATGATGATAGGGAATTTTATCGTAGAAATCAGGCGAGGAATTCGACAGGATTGCGTAGAAATACTATAGAGGTATGTAACTTGAGTTTTTGATATCAAAAAAAAAAGATAATTCAGACGTGATGAAAAGTAGGATCTTATATATGCTCAGAGATTTCTCCAGTTTGGCTGTATCTATTGTAATGCTGTTAATTATTGTGAATTATTGTGTACTGCTGTTGTATCCATGGCAGGTCCATCGTGGTGTACAGGAGTTATTTAATATCAACTTATGATGCATATTTTTTAGGCTTATCCAATTTCCAGCAGTGAAGATCCATTGCTAGCCATGGGGGAGAGACGTCAAGCGCACTTAGGTTGCGAAGAGGTAGAAAATTTCTCCCAGCGGGAGAAACCACTTAACCGTACAACTCCAAAGACCACTTCGTACTCACGCGATGCATTTCTGGTAGATAAAAATGTCACTTTGAAAAGGAACAACTCAGCCTGTTCGGATACAGCTGTTGGAAGCTATCATCGCCGAGTTTTGCAGCAGGAAAGGGATTACATGGATTTCAATGGAAATCAAGAGTACTATTACAATGAAGATCATTTTTGTGATCCACCAAGTTATGGGGAGACATTGCACAGATTCAACAACGAGTCAAGACGCCCCGCGTCGCGTCAAGTGTCACAAGTGTAAATCAATCATATTTTTGACAGTTGAGAATTGGCAGAACTTTTAGGAACCTAGTACGAAGCTTCTTCGATTTTACTAAGGAATGCCGCCTGTTCGTTACTCTCAAACAATCTTCTCATGGTACAAACAAATTAAAATTTTAGCTTTGAAAAAAAACCCGCATTTAATATATAATTATTAGTCATTCATGGCGTGGTTAAATTATGTGTATTTTCTCAATGTTATAGTTCTAATTATATATACGAAACGTACGCTGAAAGACGTGTTTATGATTTTATTAAATGTGAAAGTCGAGTTTATTTAATTATAAATCTTAAATATCCTTACAAGAAATAACACTTCTCAGCCTCGAGTTTGCTACTAGTAGACAATGACAAAAAGAAGTAATTTAAGAAATGGAAACTGCCTCTGGGTTGTAATGTTAATATCAACTAGGATGTACGAGGCGTCGTTCTTGAGGTCGCATGAAGTATGGAAACATCTCCGTCGAAGTTTGTCTTTTGCAAGCAGTTTTGTTGCAGTTTTCAGACAGTGTACTGTTTATTCCACCACAAATTTCAGTGTTCTTAATCTTCTGATTATCATTGAGGAATCCAGTCTTGCTGGTCATTAGACTAGGATTATTACCATAAATTGGCAATATTTCTGAAAATTGAAGTCGCTTGCCATCATGAGCTCTTCTTCGATTAGGTGCAAAAGTAACTCCAGAGCATCGTCTCTGTTGCATTGGAGAAGGATGTGCAAACCTTCCAGTTGTCTCTGCTTTGATTAATTTTTCTCTATGATGAATGGTCGGTGCAAATGGCGAAGACGGATTAGTTTTCATAACATTCCAATAAGTGGGACACTGCTGCTTAGCGTTCCTTTGCAAGTAGAAATTGATTAAATCCTTTAAAGACCGATAATGTTTTTGTAAAGGGGGACCAGTTCCATAATATAATGGTTCTTTCAATTGCCTGCAAAGAGGTTTTGCATGAGCTAACGGAGTGATTGACATATTTCTACATGGTTTTCTATTTTCTGTATTCACCATGAATACTTGTATTGTTTCACTGAATGTCACTTTCTTAACAGCCGATGTCTTTTTCGGAGGAGATCGGTACATAACTAAGTAGCTAAGTCTTCAAGAACCCCGAAACGATATGCTGTGAGATCCAAAGAAGTAAACAAAAACGTTTTTCAGACAAATCTTGACAGTTTTCCTAGGTGACATCTATTTTGTACGTTGAATTTGAAGAAATATAAACTAGGAGGGATTTTTTTAAAGCATATATAAGCTGATGATAACAACAGAGGATTTAGAAAAGTAAATAGTCCGTGAAAACAACAGCACCTCTGACAATGTCTTTCAAGACTTTATTAAATTCACCGCATTATTTCTTTTGAGACATAAAAAGAGCTTTTGTTTCTTGTAATGCAATAGTAATCACTACTGACAAAAAACTTTGGTGGCATCTCTAGAGAAACTAGATTACATAAAGTGAAAGAGAACTGCTTTTAAAGTTTCCGTCAGTGCCACAAACTCATGACTGCTTATCTCCAATTGGTTGGTCTTTGTTTGCCGTCTTTAGCCTGCTTGCTAATATTCGTACCAGATCCCTTAGGTTTGAGGTCCCGTCCATCCCCATGCTCCTGGGTGGCAAGCTCCTCATCATACAACAATTCAAAGTTGCCATAAACATCACTGGGTGGAACTTTATTCCATCGTATATCTGGTACTTCACCGGTTGGCATGACAATATTAATGACATCATTGATAAGGTTGTACTTCATGACTCGATCTGACGTTGTAGTTGCTGTCATCGATGGCGAAGCATTAACCTATAAGATAATAAAGTTGCGTTGCCACAGCCAAAAACTGCCCTCAAGTCTGCCTCCCCTCAACAATAAGTGAAAAGAGAAGCCAAACGTATGGAACCGATGGTCATGAATTGATATAGATGGCTTTATTTCGTCAGCAAGCGCTATCAAGGACCCACCTCAATCAACCATGGTTTCAGGTTATCATCAATGATCACATCATATCCATAGCATTCAAAACAATGTCGGTCACTGTTCATCACATGTTGAACAGACTTCAATGAATGAACTATCAACCAATGAATATCGTCAAACAGCTTGCCAGCTTTCTCATGACCTCGTGTTCCTTCCAAATAACGTCGTAAGTTCTCCACCGTCCATTTCCCTCCATGATTGGGGTTATACTCTTCGCCATGTTTTTGAATGCTAACGTTAGTCAGATGGACAAACATGTTGTCCAACTCACTGACATTAGCATTGTACTTCACTGTGCAAAAACGACAGAACCCGAGCTTATAGAGATAGCATTTCAAGGGGCGATATGAGGTTACCAAGACGTAAATACGAAGATCAAACTTCTTTCCACCAATAAGAAGCGGATTTTCGATATACCTTCATGATACAAAAGAAATTTCGAAGATTCAACGACAAGAGCAAGAGGTTGTGATACTTTATAGATTGTGAAAAAAGAAAAGTAAAAACACCTTCCAAAATAAAACAAACTACTGTTTTTAAATTCCGCTTCGTTGAATGTTATGGCATGGAAAGTAATCCCCAGTGATTTTACCTAGAAATGACGTATGTATCTCGAGACATCGAGTACGTCGGCACTCCGGACCGACTGTCACGTGACCATCTTTTGATTTGCGACAACCGATTGATGAGGAAAATACCTGTGCCCTGCGATTTAGCCGCTGGCTTCATGATCCACGTGCTTTGCGGGTTCTTACGGAACTCCTCGACGAAAAGATTATAGTCAGCCGGAAGGAGAAAGGTTACTGGGATAAAGTCTAAGTATATATGACGACCACATTCGTCTCGTTCCGCTGAAAAAAAGTTGATATGGTGTAAACAGCTATAGCAGCCCACAATTTCCCGGATGCATTAAAAACAATAAGTTGTACGCCTTGAATATATCGTTTTTAATGCGTTCGGCAGGGCAGAATCGCAACGTATGAACACGGTCTACTACAGTAACACTGCACCTATCACGTTGCCTTCTTTCTCCAACGTCTTACGATATCTCTTAATATTCTTCACCATCAAATCTTTCCGGGTGAGCTCATAGTGATTAGGAAAGTGGTTCACGATCTGGTCATCATTTAAGCGAAATCCCGTTTCTAAGTTAAAAATACTCCTAACACTGTGCACGCTTGCCCAGTAAAAATTCCACTCATCATCCGGGTCGCAAGCCAGCCATCCACGTTTTTCAAAATTATTGAGAAGAACTGATTTCTCAAAGTCCGACAAGTAACGAACTGTTGAACGACTCTGGGCAGACATTGCTATTTTTTTTAACGTTAAGGCTGCTGCCACTATGTGTAGAGCAGTAAAAGTTCGTCTATATAATGTTGCTAAGCAAAAGATGCTCCTCAACAAATCACAAAAATATCTTCGTTTATCTCTGCTAGTAATTCATCCAAGCGTCATAAGAACGCTATGAATACCACAAGAAACTTTTCCCTCGTTATGCAGATATATGCCTAACGCAAAATATTGTTATTTTCATTGTAAACAGTATAATGTAAAAGTATCAGTGTTTACATTCTTTGCAAAATTTCAACTGAACTTTAAATAGATGAAGTGGAAACAGGAATAATAAAGAACATACTTGGGGGTGGTGGGTGACATCATTTTCCAACTTCCAACCACAACCAATGAACCAAACGCGAAAGCTGGCTCAGTTTGTTTACGTAGCAGCTTTTAGATGCAAGGCCTCCTTCCTATCTTTCTCTACTGAGACGATTTGTTGTAGAATTACAAGATACAATCGTAGGTTTATGACCTTAAGTTGTCTTTATTTTCCCTCTCCTTAAAAAGGAAATGTGAGACCCGCAATCCAATATGGCCGCTGCAGGTAGTCAGGGAGAAATTCGCAAACTTCGAAAGAAACTAAGACAAATCGAGAATTTAGAGAGACTGGACAGAGATTTAACGCAAGAAGAGTACGAGAAGGTCAAATTAAGGTTTACTTGACGAATAACCCCCATAATGTAATTAAATGGACCTCATTTCACCGCTTTCACAAGCTGCAGAAGAATTGTCACTGTCTAGACTTACGTCTGTCGAACGCTGATAGCTATTTCTAATTTCCATTACTTTAAATAAATATAGTTTCAACAAAATTGAGTCAGATATAATAAATGAACTATTTAACGCATGCTAAATTAAAGGTTATCAAAACAAATAAAAAGTACGGTATTAATACAGAAAGAACTGGATAAACTGCTTTAAAATTAAATTATAGAAAAATCCGGTCTCGTATTTGATTTTGATATATTCTTCACTTTGCCCGAAGCATCAAAGTCAATCTTGTCAACCCATGTTCAGAAAATTTCCAGCGCGTGCGTTTCACTTGCAATGCAATGACTGATATCATCATCCTTCTAGATTTCCAAGAAACCAGAAATACGCGAGCTTCTTCGTGAGAAATTACAAGAAATCCAAGTAAATGAAGTTGAGAGCGTAACCGAGACTATGAAAAAAACCCTTGAGATAAATAACGGAAATGATGAAAATGATATTTCGAAGGGACAAAAACAAGAACAGGTACAGGTCACACTTTTGGAAAACAAATTACCAGAAGAGGAAAAGATGAGTGGAAAAGATGCCGACCAATCGCAAGGAAAGAACCCCCAGCCAACAAATAACTTAGAAAATGGAGAAAAAGAATTGTCCAGCTCACCTTCGAGAACTTTGGTTTCAAAACCTTCTCAAATTATACAAAAAAGGAAAGCAGGATTTGGTGATTGGCAGGAAAAAGAGTTCAGTATAAAACAGTTAGAGGGACATAATGATATAATTTCGTCTGTTGATATGGCAGGGTCAGTTCTGTTATCAGGGAGGTTGGTATCTAAAGTTGATTCAAGTTTAGGCGTTATAACTAGATGTTCATAAGACATAAAATTGACCAAACAGGAAAGGCATTCTCTAATTGGCGAGTGGTATCAGCATACCCCAGTCTCAACCAAATAACGATTGCTTATTGTGAACGGGCCTTTACGCTCTTACACACCGAATAATTGCAAACAAAAGGCACAACTTTCAAATAGATACTAAAGTCGTTAGTGAGTTCTCTCAATCCTGTCTCTAGTCGTGATACAATGCTTAAAGTTTGGGATACGGACACCGGAAAAGAAGTTCGCAGTATTGGGGGACATACTGGCGGAATAACATCGGTGGTGCTTGTTAAAAAGGATAATCATAGTAAGGAATTATTTAAAGTTTTGACTTTCATCTGAGAAGAACTGACTTTTAAAAGACTTTGCTAACGTGATAGTAGAATTAGGAAAGAAGCTCGCGGGGAACTTTCAAAATTCGTAAGTTGTTAAAAGTTTTGCTACTAAACTAGTAAATCTGTTTTCAATTTGAAGGTGAACAGTATGGTGGACACATTGGAGTAACTGGATCTCATGATTGTACAATCCGAATCTGGTCACTAGATGATGGTTAGTTTTTGTTTGTTTCCTCTTCCCTTGAACATATGATACATTTAATAAAGGTAGTACGTATGTCATGATTTTATAACACCACCTCCTTCGTAACTAGGCCAAGCGCTGCGTTCGATGTACGCGTATTCACCGGTGCTCTCTTTGGACAGAAGAAAACAAGTTTTGCTTTCGGGATCAGGTGAGTTCATAGAAGCATAAACGGTATGCAAACAGTAGTAGACAATGATGAT
>JAODVQ020072060.1:5839-18081 GCA_025400075.2 Phenganax stokvisi
CGCACCTGCAAATATTGATTATGTAGGAGTTTTCTTATTTGAATTTGATGTACTTAAGTCTTATTAATTCTATTTACGGAAATTTGTCAAGTTTTATTTGCGGTTTATTCCCATGGGCACAGGCCTCACGCGTTTCATTCACTCCCCCAAAAAACCACACAGTAAATTGTTTTATATCTGTGAGCCAGTTTTTTTTTACTTTCCCTATACAGCATAAAGAGTCGTTTGCTTGTGCTGCTAATTAATCAGCTTCATAATAATCATTATACCATTTTAATTTGTCCAAGTGCTGCTTGGATATAACTACTAAGTAACATCCGCTTGCTATTTTAGTAATCAAGTGCTACGAAGAGCCAACTTGCGGTCGATGACACTGTAGAAATATATTGTGCGTTGGGTCAGTCCACTTCTCCGAACAACTTGCTTTGAGTGTCCAATTATTATAAGCATTATATATATTTCCCAATACGGCATGAATAACTTTCAGTCCAAACTGAGATGTCGGTCAACCTCTGGGAAGAAATCTAACAAGCTGACCTATTTTGTCTAAGTAAATTCTACTGTTTGGTGGACTATTAACTCCAATGATCCCGAAATGTCCATCAATAAATTTAGTGCCCCCTCGATAAAATCTAATAAGGTTTTATTCTCAGTGATAGTTGAGTAATCGGCTCATGTCAGTAATCACGAAAATCTCCCTTTGATCCCGAACTGACATCTAACCCATGCAATTCTAACAAGACTATTTTCATGATATGATAATGGTTTTTTCCCAATGAGTTACCTGCAGATGAGGTCGGGTAAAAATAATATCGAAGCGCTCCATTCATGAAATTCTGTATTGCTCTTACGTGGAGCCGAAGGAATAAAGAACTTGTCATAAATCATAACTAAATTCAACTTGAATCGTGTAAAACTCAGTGAATGTACCAAAGCACAAAAACAAACATCACAATGTGCTGTTACAGTACAAAATTTGAGTTTAATATGTTGTTTTTGAAAGGGAAAGGAATTGTCTTGGCGTTATTGTATACAAGCTATGACAGAGATTGTCCAGTATTCTTCAAAAGCTAAATTTTTCTAATCTCTAAAACGCAAAAGCTAACATCATCGCGTTACTAGTTAATAACACCTTAAGTCCAGTCTTATGCTTTACAAGAGAGAAGGGAGTGTCTTGGATGCATGGTATGCAATTCATGAAAGAGATTGTTTTTCTTGAGAAAACCTGGAATTTTGACTACTTTTTAATTTATCTCGTTACAAGCTCAAGATTGTATGGATGTTGTGCAATGTGGGTCTTGGCGTATAATGTCAATGTACCCAATCTTTCTGTAAATCGAGGAGGACAAGAAAAATCGAAAAAATGACTTGTTTCCAAAATCAGCTTGTCTTACAAAAAAAATCGAAAACGAAATAATGCATACTGTTGAAATAAGATGTCCGTAATGATGTTTTGCCACAAAATTAAGGTTTTCGAATAAGGTCTCCTCTTTCTTTAGCATTGGACATGTAGTTAATATACTCTCTAGATTGTGCAGTCTCAGTAACGTGCCATGAGGTATATTTATTAGCTTTCCTTATAAGGTCATTAGAATGGTTATTATTGAAGTAAATGGAACGCATGCTGTATGCAAAATAGAGTCAAATCTGAAAGAGGAGGGGAGTAATTAACACTGCTTTATTGAATCATGACGAGAACTAGGTCGTCATTTACTGTGCTGGTCAAAACTCATGTTGAGATTTGTTGTTCAACCCACGTCTTTGTTTTAAGTCAGGATATTAATGTTGACAAACACCAGGAGCCCCATGCTGTTCGGGTCACCACCAAGCAGTTCGAAGAGCCCTTGTCATTGGCTAGCTTAACAGCAGTAAAACACAATAAAACTGTGAGACATACTCTTTCTAAAGAACTAATTAAAAACGATTGATTCTTTTTATCCTAAAAGGCCAATCACGAAAAATTTTCAATTTAAAAATTTCGCAATACTGCGTGAGCAGTATTGTGTATACCTATATATGCTCTACACAAGAAGAAACAGCTTTATCTAAATACATGTCAAATCAAGTTCACACACTTAAATTTCTACCTTGCGCTTTTTATGTTGCTAACAGTAATTGAGGATATTTGTAGTGGTACTTAACTTGAGCGAACTCGAAAAGCATCCAAAAATACCTTCCGGCAGGCTTGCTACTCGAAAGAAAAATTAACGCAGGATTCGATAAAACATTTAGGGAGGGCATGCAAAACTGTAGCTTTTTCATGAGAAGCAAGAGGGCTTTCAAGCCCGTAGATGTAGCAAGGGCATATCCAAATGATGTTATAATATTATAGGCACAAACTATGATTATTAGGATTGATGCAATAGGGTCGGAGAGTCTATTTACAACTTGATTATGTGGTTAGGATAAAATTGAAGTTAATTGAAAGCTTGGTATTTAAAAATTAATTTAGGACCACCTGGGTTGAGCGATGAGAATAAGATTGATGTGTATTTAAAGTGCTACTGTAAATAACCTGGCTTAAAATGGGCGTGAACATGTAATATAACTTTCATACGTAGAGTTTCTCTGATGTTCCTTGCATTCTTAGTCCTCTTTATTTTGCTAATTTTATATGTTTGTCAAAATCTTCTTTGGCGTCTCTTTCCATTCTTTTCTCTCAAACGCGTTGCATTGAGTTTGGTCATTGTAACAGCGTGTTTCTCAACGATAAGATATACTGCATCTATTTTATTACTTTCTGTTGTATAATTAACTAGAAAAGGCATTAAGTTCACAATCACCGCGCGACTTCCTGCGCATCTTAGAAGATATCGGCTGATATATCATTTTTATTCACTAATTTCAGGTTATCATTGCTTTAAACCAAACATTGGTATTACATGAGAAAATCAGGCATGACAAAGCTCAGCTGACATATTCGACAAAAGAACTGATCTACCATTATAACTGTGGTGATCTCAACGAAGTGCTGTTTGCGCAAAAATTGGCGAACACAGTCGGTCTTCAAAATTCTTCTCATCTTTCTACTAACCAGCATGAAGTGGAGGAAGCAAGAAAACTGGACCAATATTTAAAACATGAGTTGATTTATAAGAGAAACAAAAGAATGGCAAAGCGAGTTCTTAAGCTTATACAGGAGGAACCAAATAAGAAGTTCTTCTTTGCATTTGGAGCAGGTACGATTGCCAATGCATGCCATGTTAATACAAAATCATATAATCCATTTTCACTTCATATAATGATTTCATTTAATGTATACTGTGCATATAAATTCCGCATTAAATAACCTGACTCCAGTTTAGTTCTTTGAAATTATAGTTATAGTTATTTGCTGTACCTTCATAAGTTTTCGATTTTTCTTTATTGAGTTTAAATCTTCAGTATTAAATACAGTATGTTACAAATTGTTTCCATTTTAAATATTAAGGTCATTTCCTCGGGAACAATAGTGTCATTGAGATGCTAAGGATGCAAGGACACAACGTTACACACATCAAGCCTGGAGACATATTACCCACGTAAGTACAGTATATTTACGTTTGCATCAATGAGAATGACATATTCCAAA
This sequence comes from Phenganax stokvisi, assembly GCA_025400075.2. NCBI lineage: Eukaryota > Metazoa > Cnidaria > Anthozoa > Malacalcyonacea > Clavulariidae > Phenganax > Phenganax stokvisi. Next base: position 9,411 of record JAODVQ020072060.1, read on the forward strand.
GTTTACCGTTTCTAAGTGAAGCCCAGCCTTTAAAGCTTGTTTGAAGTTCCAAATCTCCAATATCGGTACCTTCAAATAGCATCAGCTTTGAATTCTGTACTTAAAGCGCACAGCTTGCCCTCTTCTGCAAATAAAGGACATTTAACACGATGCTGTTATATACTGCATATTATAAATTGTACACGCAAAATAATGATTCTTTTGCAATAATTCAAGGTATGGGAATAAACGAAAAGAAAAAGGACACGAAAAAATTCGTTGGACTCGAAAACGAGGGAGAAAGAAAAAACAACATGGAAGACGCAAGAGAAGAAGAAAACAGAGACTAAGAATGACAAATGTTGATAATCTTTGGAAACGAATTTACACCTGGTCCTTTTCGAAACCAACGTAAGTCGCTTGCTGTGGTTTAACAGCAATTTTCGTGAAATAAGATGAAACATGCATAAGCGAAATACATACAACATGCCATGTTGCAACCGAGTGTGACCTATTTGGTTTTGCTCACAGTTTCATTGTTTTAACAGAACTCTTCCTCGTGGTCTGGAAAGGATAAGAATATTCAGTACTACAACGACTTCTGTCGCAGATTCATCTGCATCTCGACTTCTTCTTGGGGCTTGGCTGTTGTGCATAAGTCTGTTTCACATTCTTGTACAATAACATGCATGCAGTAAAACTAATGTGAAAGGCATCACAATTCGTAGCCTGCCGATGTATAGGCATTATAATAAGTGGACGCAAATAGTCACAGATTATAGCTATCTCTTCTTTTGGTGCATAAAGAAGGTACAGAAAAGCAGAATTGCAAAATGGTATTTATTACCTCAATAACTTCGGTTTCGAGAGTTTCTCGATTTTTCTCGAGTCCTCTTGTACAAATGCAATTTCAATACATCTTTTAATTTACTATTCAAAGTACAAGACATTTCTAGAAAATTGAATGCTTTTCACCGTTTGAAGCAAATGAAATCTGGTGCTTATCATCAATCCAGATAACCGGCAAAAATAGCTACAATACAATGGCATAACATCTGTGCTGTAAAGCCTTAAAGGACTGACTTGTTCAGCCCTAATCTTAACTCTACTAGTAATTGTAACATTGGATTCCATTCAGGCATCTGCGTATTATTATATTATATTATGCTAGTCATTATACGTGTGTCATAACTTGAAACGTTTAATAATTTACTTTTACACAAATTAAGAAAATTTTCTTCAGTCAAACCAGTTTGGCTTGAGGGTATATAATTAATGTAGCACATTTCTAGTTGTTTTGAAAAAGAAACTAGAAAATTATGAATTACGTAATCTTTCAACCATTAATTGTAATTGTGTTCTATGCTCTGATAAAAATTATTCGCAACTGAAAAGCACACGAAAGCTCCGTTCTCACGGGCACTTTTCGCTGCGGTTTTTCTCCTCTTAGTGAGTGGTAGAGTAGTTGTTAGATCAAGTGTACTCGCCAGATATCCACTCTATCACATCTTTCAACCAGAGCAAAATTGCAGCAAAAGTCGCCCGTGTGAACGGGCCTTTATTAATTGCAGTCCAATATTGATTTTAATTAGTATTTGAAAATGCCTCCGTGCATATGCATTTTTAATTACCTTTTCCATCATTGGTTTGGACCGCTTTCCTTGCCTTTTTTGGAACAATCCTTCATACAATGACGTGAAACTCTTGTAACTTTCTTAAGTACAATAAAGGACTTAAAATCTGGTTCTTTTTGAGAAAACCGACTTTCTTACTGGAAATGAGATATGTTTTTAAAAGTTTTCGGCTTGAGAGGCTTTGAAAAATTTTTCACAAACACTTATAGTTCGTTAACTATACGTCCATCACATCTGTAAACTTTCGTAAATTCTTTTCTTCGTAAATATCCGTTCTTATGCCAAATTGAGCTGGTAAAAAGAAGCTTTATGAAGCGCATGAATTTTTTCTGGATATATTGAACAAGCTTTTGAATTTTATACCAAAATATATTTATGAAAAAAATATAAATCCTTTTAGCGCACTCTGACCAGTTGTGATTGAGTTTTATTCTACGGAATATTTACGAAATATCGAACTCTTCTGTAAAACAGTTCCAGATACTCTAAAACTGCGGTCAAAATATGCTTAAAACAAAATCATTATGCCTTTGACGTGCACACGTAATATTGGCGTATTAGCTGTTTTAGTAATTTGAAAATTTCGATATTGGACGCTCCCTGACACGTACAGCTCTGTTAGCACTGTCCCAGCGACTAAGGAATCAAACAAAGAATTTTACCTGTTTGCTTGCATAACGTGTGTGCGTGAAAAGCTCCATGTTTGAAAAGGCCGCCTATATGCGCAATTACACCGTGTGAGCAGCCGCAGTTAGTGTCGCTAATTTAAAAATATACACATTTTGGGGCACTTATTGAAAAACTTTAATTTTTAGCTAAATATGAAGATAATTTAGTATACAGCATTTCTTAGAATATAGTTACAAGTTAAAGTTTAATTTGCAACCAAAAGAACATTTTCTAAATTTTTTTAGTAGATCTTTCAGAGCGACAGCCTTCCAGCTATTTCGCACCTCCACTGACGACACGAGCCCAAAGTTAGTCTGCATTTGTAGAGAGTGCTTGATCGCTGTTTACTATTGCCATGCGGTCATTGCTTGTATGGCGATTCTATGACTCAAAAAAATCCATAAAACGTTCACTTGCTTTAAATACGCGTCCCACTAACGCGTGAGATCACATGCTTCAACATCCACTGTAAGAAGCAGCAGTGCTGTTCTTGACAAAACAATACTTGCAAATTTAATAACGTAATTTAACAGTTTTCTGCATCGTACACTGTAGTCTATTATAATCTATTTTACTTTGCGCGTTTTTTCCCTTTGGGTTCTCGCAGTAGCTGTGCACTTTCCATTTCATGGCAAGAGAACATACATATTGAAGATAATGTCTTTGATGTAGATGTTTTCGAATAAAATCTTTAAACTGGGACTCACGATTTAGTATACTTCACAAGTCTGGTATTTTCACGCATCGACGTAATGGTGTACGTCGCTTGGGAGATTTGTGGTGTTTATTCCTGCAATATTCAGAAAAGAAAATATTGTCAAGCGACAAGTTTTGGTGCACGCTGCGCACACGCATGTTTAGTGCGTGAGGGAATGAGGCTGTGGTGATGTCAGTCTTTGAGGATGCAACGTTGGGTACAAAGAAAATTCGTTACAGCAGTTTCACGGAAGTCGCACATCCTTCAACGAAAAAGCTCTGGATGTTACTTGATGTTGACATGGCGGCGTGCCTATTTGGTATTGTTTTTCGAACGAATTTAATGACGGAATGAGTACGAAGATTCCATCGACATGCATTCTCGCTCGAGTCAATCAATACATGCATGCAGAACATGACACTGAAGGACCTTTACCAGACGTGGATGCCTCTCGATTCCTTACGAAACTCGTGTAAAGCTATGCAGCAACTGTTTTCTAACACAAAAGATGCTTCTCGGTATATATCGGTGTGTAAATATACTTGTGGGAGAAAATTATTTTCTATAACTTCGGATTTCTTCTTCGTTGGATCACTCCGCCTTCGTTTACTTTAAAAACTAATCGATTTCTTGCATAGCTGTAGCGTAGGGAGGAGGAAATGGGTAGAAGAATTGTCCCTGGAAATAGCTTAAATCTAGTCAGAATTGAGAAGGGGCATAATGTGTGAATGGTACCCCTCCAGAAATTGAACTCAAACTTGAGATGTCATGCACCATTGCTAAGGCAACAACTCCAGTTTGGTAAAGCTTCTCTACCAATATACAGTGTCTGCATACAATTGATATCTATTGATATTACGACCTCATCAGTGCAAACGATTTCTTTGAGAGAATTATGAGGTATAAATTTGTAAAAGTATATTACGTTTTTATGCATGCGTGGAGTCAATAGCCTTGCTGCATGCCACCGTGCACGGGCTTGCTTTTTGTAGAAGAACGCTGTGCTTAAGTAAACTTATACTGTACTTCTAGACACAAGTACTGGAATATTCTGAGCATGCACCACTTGCACTTAATGTGTCGCTATTATTTAAAAAGTATATTTACCCTTTATTTTTTTGATGTTGCGGATAAATACACATCAGACCAGCTTCACAAGGGCAACCATGGTTGATGGCATATGCCAGTCCGCCTTCCAGAACGGCACAAATTTGATTTACTTTTCTCATAGGTTTGCAAACAGACTCACCATGGCTTCTGGCACAACAAAGCCCTTTCTTACATTGTTTGTCCTTTTTGCAACGCGCAAAATAGTTCCCTTTCTTCACAAGTTTTCTACATTTGCCAAAGACGCACTCAAAACCTTCACAGCAGACATGATCCCGTCTACATTGCGCTCTAACTTTCTTGCACTTATGGCAGGTGCCGTAGTGTCGATGGCAGAATTTTCCTTTTCCGCAATTATGGTCACTTATACAGTAATCCTAAAAGAACAAGAAAGATTTACGTTTCATGATATATTGATATGTCTATATATTAACATTTTTGTAATACTTTACTACCCACCCAGGTCAAAAACAGCTATCAAATTGTAAGTTCAGCTTTCAAATATAAGGTGACTTAGATGAGAAACAAAAAGCAGGGGAGAATGAAAAGGCGATTTGTTGGCACCAAAAACATTTGTCATCATATAATGCCTGTGAAGCAAATCTTTATTATGAAACGCACGAGAGCGTTTCGAAAGGCAGCATCAATTTCTAAAATGACACCAACAGCATTACGCTTACCATTGTTTCGTTCAACATCGCCTTCACATTGGTATCATTCCACTTCCCAGCGGATCTGTCGCGACTCTCGACTCCGGACGAGTGCCATAGCCAACTGAAAACAACCGCGTCACAAAATGGAAGAAAGATTAACAAAAAGAGAACGGCACTTGCTATTGACTTCATTTTCTCCGTTACTATAGCGCGCCTCGTAAATCCTTGTAGACCCTTACTTGAGCACAACAAGTCATTTATAACCTTCATTTTAACAAGCTGTACACGTGTTATCAAAGGCAGTATTATTAATCCAGCCAATAGCTGATCAGTTTTCTTTGTTTCTCTCGCTAAACTACGCTAGAAGAGGCGTGGAGTGCAATTTATAAGGCGGAGTTAGGCCCGCCTACGACAATCATGTCACATCATTAATACACAACTCGCAACAATGGTCTTGTACATAAGCACTTTGAAGGGGCATATCGATGTGAAAGACATCAAACAAGCAACTTAGTACTCAATTGGATAAAGATCAGCTATTTATGTAATCCATTTTAACGTAAGGTGCATGTAGCCAAACACAGAAGTGTGAAGTCGCACTGTGAGGCCGATAAAATGAAAAAAATCATGCTGAACTTTGACTTGTTACTTTAATATCTTGTTCTCCCTTTGTCTTATATCTAATGTAAAAAAAATTGAACAACAAAAAAGGACAAAATAGTCTTTCATCAGTTCTGATATTGGTAACAATATTCTTTCAAGGAATTACATAACTCATGAGACTGCGGCGATGTCATGTTGAATAAAAAGATTAATATTGTTTCCAAGGATCCACAGTGAACCCAGTGGCTCTAGGAAGAGTAAGAATAGTCGCCTGGAAGAATTGCAAAGAAGTCGTTATTTGACACAGCGTAGTGAAGCTCGTAGGCCTAGAAATCATACAGCATACTACAGCTTCGACAACTCAGTTTATTTTCTTATTTGGGTGTTTTCTTCATGGACTGAAGAAAACTTTGATATTCTCAGTGTTAGCTGTTTAATTAACACAGATATTTAATTGTACGGCGTTAGGAAAAGATAAAATGTAGTTTGATCACAAATTGATCTTACTACGATTTTTAGACTCACTAAAATAGTCTACTGCATGTTTTTGCATTATTTTAGTCATGCGATGATGATGCATAAGAGGACGTGCAAGGGTGGCTCACTAAACTATTGTACTTTCATCCAATATAATTATCAGGGTGGAGCTGAAAGTCAATCGGCTAAAAATATCACACGAAAGCAAAGAAAACATTGTGTAAATATACCCTCCAAAGAGTTTTCTTAATCTGTGGTTCATATAAGCTTTTTATCTGTATATGTTGCCATTAATTTTCTAAAGTTTATTAACCAAACGGAAACTAACTAAACGGAATTTCAAATTTTCTGTGAGCGTGTGCATGCATGAATAAAAAGTGCAGTTTTTGATGTGGTCTTAAGAACCACATGAACTATTTGTCCAAAACTAACATTTACTTCTGTAAACAGCTGCAAGCATAAAATAACACGTCAACCGAATTTCGAATTCAAAGAGTTTCAGAAACCGTACTCCACACCAGAAACCTCCCTAGATTTAGGGTGCACATTGTATCTCGTTGCCAGCTAATAACTTGCATTACTGATTTTACAAACACGATCAGAACAAATGCTGTGAAATTTAATTATGTTTGACATATATCAATGTATGTACATCATTATTATTGTAAACAATGTCATTTGAAATATGGTCAATATAATTAACGAACACTGGCGTGTTATGCTGGGGCATGTATTAAAAGCAAGCCAGGATTAATTGCTCTGTAGCGCAATTTAAGATGCTGAACAGCTTTATCTGTGCCCGTGCAGCATGAGCAATATCTTAACTGATGGGCCCGTTTACATGAGCCGATATGATGATAAAAACAATAATTATAAAATGAACGTTTGGCATTTTTCATCAGACGGATTCCCGCGCCATTCATGAAACATTAACTTCAAAGGGTGGCACAACGAACGGACTGCCGATCGAGTAGCTCGGTTCGTGGATATGAAATGGTATAAAAGAGCTAAACTCCGTTAACACAGTGCCGTTTTTGCAATCATTTTTTATTGTTCTCGATTCCCATGAGAGTTTCAAATAATAGAAAACGACGATGCATGATAACAGCATCGTGTAAACGTATATTACAGATGTTGCTAAAGCGTTTCAACAGTAACCATTAAAATAAGCTATTAGCAAATTTTCAGTTATAAATACAGTATAATCTTGATAGAAATTGCACTAGAATAGTAGAATAGTTTATTAAGGTAACGTTTTAGCCCGAAGGCTGAAATTTGTTCCACTTAGCTTACAGGAGGTTAAGTTACTGTTACAAGTAGGTTCAACTATTTTACAAACGTATTAAAACTGTGTATTTAATGATTATCTACTAAGAAACTATCTGGTACCACTTACTGTAATGTAAAGCTCCAAACACAGCGGTATAAGAACAAGTTTCATAGCACGTACACTTTGAACTCATGTTTGTTTCTTAGATTAAAATCACTAAAGTTACGAGGCGACAAAATACTATGAAGTCTATGACTAGCTACCACTTGACACAATCTGCGGATTTTCTAATGCGGAATTTCATAATGTGGTCATGGCATTCTAGAATTAATACAAATTCTCTTTGTATATTTTCTGTGAAAATATTTCTAATTTTGGGATATTTCTTGCACGAAGGGGCGAAATGGTATTCATCTTGAATTTTACTAGTCTGTACTTCACCCGAAACACATAATTCACAAATTCTGTCTTCACAGTTGATTTTATGGTAGCAGCTACATCCAACGCGCAGTTTATGGCAGCGTACTCGAAATTTGTTCACTGTTTTTCGTTTCTCTTGGTTTTTATAGCAGTGATATAGTACTCTAATTAGGCAATGCCCCTATCTCGGCTAACAGGGCCAGCCCGTTTCATACCAACAGGCCCTAAAACCTTATTAGGGGAGTTAAGCTTGGCACACCTGACGCTCTTTCTTGGCAGAATTTTTTCGCTCTTCATCATTAAAGATTTTGTAGTTTATATCAAACGGTTTTATTTCAATTAATATTCCGTGCCAACGCAACTACTTTACCTTTGCCATACTGTTTTTATACTTTTTCAGTTCGCCTGTCGTTTGACATTTGTCGCAGAACGGAGAGATTAAACTTTGTATTGTCCTGCGTATGAACTGCATGCACTTTCAAAACAAATTTTCTAAGGGCATAAGTAAAAATTATTGCCATGCATTGTTCGGTCAGTTCAACCCATATTTTGAAAACGAAATACATGTCTAGCCAGTCTTGACATGCCAATTCTAATGAACTACATCTAACTTCGATTGTTGTAGCATTTTCCGAAAATCTGCAGTTTTTGTTGACATGTTTGTTTTTGGTTGCTTGTTTTAGTGCAATGATTGAAAGATTAAACAGTTCAATATGCTGGAAATAAAGTGATCCCTCTTATAGTTTCCTTTGTGAACGATTACTGACGTACTTCTGATGAATATTGATTAAATGGGGGAAATGTACTTCTAAACGTCCCTCATAAATGAGTTCGGCAGAGCGTTTAGACTAAATATCCCTCATCAATCAGTCATCAATAGTATGCCCATATTTACACTTGTATAGAACACTGAATCAATGGACCTTTAACCTTATGGACAAAATTTCAAAAAATTTTGAACTAGAAAAATCTTTTACCACAGCCTGTAAAAGCACCCTGAATTTAGTAAAACTGCCAAATTTGTTTGCGAAATGTTGTAAAATGAGGAAAATATAGCCGTGCAAAGTTGGCAAATTTCGTATATTTTTCTATTACGCCCGGGAAATGAATACCCCGTTCGAGAACTTGGGTATCCATTTCCCGCGCGTAATAGAAAAATATA
>JAODVQ020072169.1:0-10514 GCA_025400075.2 Phenganax stokvisi
ACCCTCTGTTAATAGAAAATAATCATGGGAAGTTGAAGTATATAAAGAGAGGTGGCTAACTGTGAGGTGCAGCTAGTGGATTGACAATTACACCACCAGTGGCTATTACTGGTTCCTGGTTTGCCATGTCTTTCAGATTATGACCCTCATCTTCCACTGTTCTTATTACCAACCTCCTTGATTTACGACTGTGACACAATGATTAAATGATCATCTCTAATAGTCTATGTAATACTCACTAGCGTCTGAAGATGAACAGTGCCAGTAGTATCACTATAACAGCCAGAGCAATGGCTAGTAATATCCCAATAACACTGCCTGCAGCAGCCCCTGCCACATTATCAGGAACCTCATCTGAATAATTAAGAAAACTAAAAATATAAAATTGAATATAGTAATTGTGCATTACCTGTTCTTGATTTTACAAAGTCAGTCCTAATTCTCAACAGTTTGCCCTAAAACAAGTGAGAACTGAAATAAAACATCAGAAGTTAATACAATTGCTTACATTGTCAGACTTTAGGTCAATCCAGGCAAAAATGGTATAAGTAGTGTCTGATCTTAGCTGTACATTCTCATAGCGTGTTCCATTAGCATAGGAAACACTTCCATCCCCCACCATGAATGTATTAGGAATTTTAGTTATATTTTCTCCAGCCCATGCCACTGTGATATAATATAGTGCCTCTTTATTGTTTTCATCATATGGCTGAGCATCATCATAATCACTTGGACTACCTCCTTCTACATTTCCCCTTATCACTATCACTGCATACAAACTACAAAAATAAAAAAGTGAGTGTTGAATGTTAGATGAGTTGATCAGGTTCAGTAGCTCACGTGATTTCTCCCTCAGTGATAGAGGTGTGGTCAGGTAGAATGATGGTAATAGTATTGCGGGAATCACCACTTGGTTCTTCAATAGGTGGTGGTCTCACAGGGATATCACTGAATGTTCTAGCTATTGTCTCTGAGAATGCTCCGAGCACTTCTCCATTACTACCTGACCCAACAGCTCTGACTACAATACTGTAATATCTGAAAACACTGAGTTCTGTGATAACAATCTGTGTATTGTTAACTCCAGGGACAGGCTTCATATTATAGCCCTCTGCCACTATATTATCTCTTTGTAGCAGACTCGATGGATCGAAATTAGCTGCATCATCCGATACTTTGATATAGTAGACTTGGTATTCTTTAATATCAGCATTTGGATATTGAGGAATATCCCATGATACAGAAATAGACCTGTTACCATTTTCAGCTCTCAGATTAAGAACAACAGTAGGTGCTGTATGAAAAGAGACTAAATCATTAACAACACATGATTGTGGTATACTTACTAATAGCAATTGTTTTCATGGCTCTCTCTTCCCGGGGAGCTAGATTACCAGTCTTAATATTGTATGGCTGGATAATGATAATGTATTCAGCAAAAGGTAGTGCATTAGATATGTTAAAGGAGTTCTGGTCCTGCGTCAGATTTAATGTCATGGCTGGAGTAGAGTTTGATCTCTGTGGTGGGTAGGGTGGATCCTGGGACCCTGAGAATGTTAGCATAGTATTAAATGATCCATTCCTATCAGAAGGTGGTGTCCAGTTTATCTGAACTTCTACTTCAGTATCAGAGTCTATTTTTTCTATTGATGCGATATTTATATCAGTCACAGCATCAGGTGCTGTAAGAACAAGTGTATCAAATAATGAGTATTTAAACATTACATCACTTACCATCCTCATTGGTTTGAGCAGTATAATTTGATTCTAATCCAAGACCCACACTAGTCCCGGCACTAAGGAACACTGTATAGTTTGTATTGGGACTGAGACCAGTTAATATGAACTGTGTATCTGTTGGATTCAGATTTGATGGAACATTCTGGTCTAGTTCTCCTTGAGGCACTGGACTAAGCAGTGCTGTGTGATTCAACTGTAGGTTTAGTAGCAGAGAATGTAGTATCAATGACACTGTTTATTGAAGCATGAAACTCACCATATATCCAGTTATTATACCATAATTACACAGAGGAGGGTCCCAGGTCACCATCAGTGAAGTGGAGTTAATGTACTGAACCATCAGCTCTCTAGGAGCTGTAGGAACTATGACAAAAGAGAAGAAATAGAGTGTGTGTTTGATTAGTGGAGGCAGCCTACCATCTTCTTCTGTACCAAATGATCTTTGAGGTGAAAATGTAAGTCCTAATCCTATCCTGGTTGCTGCTAGAACAGAGAACTCATATGTCACATTAGGAGCTGTAAGGGAAGGTATCCATAAGTAGAGGTGAAAATTATATTAGCCTCCCAGAACTTACTTAGATCAGACAGATTATGTGACAGTGTGGGTGATAGAGGATCAGAAATTACTGTAACATTGTCATCTAACCCTCCTCCATATCTGATGCACTCACGAAGAATAGGATCTCCATTAGCCATTGAGACTGCCTTATAGTTAATGATGTAGCTAATAATCCTCCCATTTGGATCATCTGGTACAGACCAGTTCACATAAGCTGATGTTTTTGTCATACTTATAACAGCAGATTGAGTTACTGGGCCTGGGACTGAGAGAGACAAAAAAGAACATAATGGAAAGATAAGGAGAATAAAAACTTACGATCTTCACTAGTTCTCACAATATTGGGATCACTAAATGGTCCATTTCCTATAGTTACAGCTGATACTTCAATTGAATAGTTCTCATACTCCTCTAGATTCTCAATTACATACATCCTCTCAGAAAAAGATACATTAATCAGCATTTCTTGGTCATTTCTCATAAGAACATATCTGATTACGAAACCTCGGAGAATACCAAAAATGAAATCCTCTGGAGGTGGAGACCAATTGACTTGAATAGTTGTTGAAGATGTATTCATGGCTGTAACATTCTGTGGTGGTGCCCCAGGTACTATAATCATAATATCATGGATGGATGGATAAAATAATGCTAAAATTGTTTATTGGCTTACCATTTTCACTAGTTCTTTCAGTAGCACTGATTGGTGGACCTCTGCCAATAGTAACAGCATATACTGACACATTATAGATGGTATAGTTGTTGAGTCCAAACAGTTCATCTGATAACATTTCTCCACTGACTGAGGTGTTGATTAGTGTTTCAAATTCACCCTCAATATAATACTCTATGTCATATCTGTCCAGAACCCCATTAATATCAATCTCAGGGGGTCTCTCCCATGTGACGAGCAGACTGTTTGCACTAGTATTTTGAACAATAAGATTACGAGGAGATCCACTTGGCACTGCATGAAAAAAACAATATAAAGAGTTTGACAATAAAAAATGAGCTCACCATCCTCTGCAGTGATTTGATAGATAGCAAGACTATATGGTCCAGGTCCTACACTGGTGCGTGCTCTGACTCTAATACTGTAATTCACATATTCATGTAGAGCAGTTAGTTCAGCCATATTAGTATCAGTGGGTATGACATTCTGACTGGTATCACTAAATGTTGTTTGATTGTATTCCACTTCATATTGCGTAATAATTCCATTCCTATCAATAGCAGGGACCTCATTCCAGGTCAGTGATATGGTAGTTGATGTCACAGTCACAACCCTCACATTATCAGGTGGTACAGAGGGCTCTAATTAGAACAATAAACCTTTAAAATCCACACTGTATGAGTATTAATTTATTACCATCCTCTGATGTTCTTTCATACACAGGGTCACTGAAAGGGCCAGATCCAGCTGAAGTAGAGGCAGACACTCTTATGGAGTAGTTGACATATTCCAGCAGACCATCCAGTAGAACAGATGTATTTCTAACTCTCATGGTCTGTGTAGAATTGATATCAAATTCTGTTTGGTTGTATTCCACATCATAATATCTGATTATTCCATTCTGATCTATAAGAGGAACTTCATTCCAGGACACATGGATTGTGGTCGATGACATGACATTGGCCATAACATTAGTAGGAGAAGCACTAGGAGCTGTAGTGGAGAAATATTATAGCATATATCACAAGTACTATGGTTATACCGTCTTCTTGTGTTCTCTCAGTGATTGGCTCACTATATGGTCCACTACCAGCTATTGTTGCTGCACTTACTTGAACAGAATATTGAACATACTCTAGCAGTCCAGTCAGTAGGATGCTAGTCACATTCTCATCCACTGTTAGGTTCTGAACTAGTGGCTGTGATGGAAACATTGACTGATTGTATAACACATTATAACTGATAATGATTCCATTCTGATCAATTGCTGGGACTGGACTCCAAGACACTAGAATCTCTGTAGATGACTGGTTTACAGCACTAACATTTACTGGAGGCATGTCTGGAGCTGAAAGAGGATAGAAAGTTTAATAATATCAGCGAATGAGATTTTAGTTCAACAAACCATCTTGATCGGTAGTTACAAACACAGGATCACTGTATGGTCCATAACCTGCCGCAGTAGAAGCTCTTACTCTCACAGAGTATAACACATATTCCAATAGATTGTCCAGTTCTAGTGAGAATACCTCTGACATTACTGTCATATTGAAGATTGTATTCCCATCCTCAGTGAAATTCAGCTGTTCGTACTCTACTTCATACATAGTGATGACTCCATTTTGTTCGATAGGAGGTACAATTGACCAGTTTACTCTGATTGAGGTTGGTGACAGACTCTCCACCCTAACATCATCTGGTGCATCTCCAGGCACTGTAGAATATTAGATTTTTAAACCATGTAGTTTTTGCTAGTTTTTCTTACCATCTTCTTCAGTTCTATTAATCACAGGGTCACTATATGGTCCAGGTCCTACTCTAGTATATGCTCTAACACTGATATTATATTCAACATATTCCTCTAGTCCATTCAGTGTGATAGTGAGAGAGGTAGTATTAGTAGTATTGGTAGATATCAGTCCATCAAATGTCTCCAGAGGAGCATACTCTACTTCATATTCAATAATGATTCCATTCTCATCAATAGCAGGGACTTCCTCCCAATTAACCAGAATTGCAGTTGATGATAGAACAGCAGTAATCACATCTTGTGGAGCTTCAGCAGGAACTGAGAATAAAACAAGAGAATGAAGTATATTAATTAATGATTTGAGTCATACCATCTTCCAGTGTTCTCTCCATAATATCATCACTATATGGTCCTGGTCCCACAATAGTAAAAGCTCTAACACTGATATTGTACTCGACATATTCTTCTAGATCAGTTAAAATGATTGAGAGATCTGTTGTGTTAGTAGCATTGGCAGAGATATCATTTTCAAACATCATTTCTGGTAGGTACTGCACTTCGTAATATGTGATGTTACCATTCTGATTAATTGGAGGAACTTCCTCCCACATAACATTTATTGCTATTGATGATATTGCTATAGCAGTCACATTTTGAGGAGGTTCATCAGGTCCTGCAGAACTAAGTTATTACAGACTATAGAAGGTATTTTAACATACTGTCTTGTAGGGTGATGGTACTAATGGTGGTGCTGAAATTACCAAACCCAGCACTAGTATATCCTCTAACTCGGATGGTATATTCTAAAAACTCTTGTAGAGAGGAGATGTTAGCTGTTGTCTGGTCTCCGGAAACATTTCGCAACTCATTCAAAGGTTCTTGATCTGGGAACATGGTTTGGTTGATCTCAATCTCATAATTCTGAATGATTCCATTTCTTTGCTCAATGGGAATTGGTTCCCATTGTACCACTATTACAGTAGAGGTAGTTGAGACCACAGTCAAGTTTTGAGGTGACCCACTTGGTACTATAGAGATACTTTATTTTTTACACATACACTAATACTCTATATGACAGACCTTCATCAAGTGTTCTAACAGGAAATACATCACTTTCTGGACTATTTCCAATGATATTGAAGGCCAACACAGTGAAGTTGTAGGTAACTCCTGGTAGCAGATTCTCTATCAGTAGAGAGGTCATAGTAGTGTTCAATTCCACCATGTTTCCACTCATGAAAGCAGGCTCAGTGTATCTAATCCTATACCCCTGTATAGGAGAGTTGCTATTGTGAGGTTCAGACCATCGCAGTATTAAACTCCTTGAGGTAATATTATCTGCTGCCAGTCCAAAAGGTCTTTCAGGGGTGGCTGTAAAGAAAGAATAGTATTCATGGAGTGAGGGCTTCATAGTTGACAGATTGGCAAAATGTTCATTGGTAATCATTGGACAGTTTAATTCCATTCATAAAGTTCTTGGTCATCACAAGAGATCATGTGCACTGAGCTATATGGAACTAGTAGCTACAGTATATCCATAAACAGTTGTATGACACACAGATTGTGAATACTTACAGTAACTATAGTGGTATACCTTGTACTAGAATTAAAGCTGGGTCACTTGGTGTGTTATTGAATGACGTTCCAGGAGGTGGACCAACTATACATCTGTATGTACCACTATCATTAGTGTTAGCATTGGAGATAGTTATCGTGCTCATCACACTGCGATCATTGGAACTTTGTATAGTATTGATCCGTGGATTAGAGAGGTCCACATCAGTGGAGTTGTGTTGCCATGTGATGTTAGGAAGAGGGTAGGCTGAGGCAGAGCAGCTGAGACTAAAACCCTCTCTAATACTAACATTAGCAGTCATAGGATGAGTTTCCACAAGAACAGCAACTAGCAGGAGAGAATGTGTAGAAAATAAAACATAATACACATCAAACAGCTATTCCCTGTGGGGAAGTTATTGTGGCTGAGTTGATGTTTGGTTGTGGGGTGGAATTACATACAAACATTCATGGATAATGTAAAGAGACACAAGCACTAAATACACAACATCTATACCTCTAAGAGTAACCACAGCTGAATCATTCCCAGCTCTATTAGATACTGTACACTCATAGAGACTGCCATTATCTGCACTGTTCACTAGTATATTCAATTCAGAGCTTCTATTGATGACTCTGTTATCAGAGAGTCTGGTCCATGTGAATGTATTGCCTGGACCTCCCATTGCATCACAGATAAATTGCTGGTCTACACCTCTTTCACTGTTTATGTCACTAGGTCTTGCCTGTATGCTACCCCTTGGAGAAACTATACAACACATATAATGGAAGTTGGTAAATGAAGAGAGAGTTAGCTTACTGGTCAATGTAGCTATTTGAACATCAGTTCCAACTGTACTATTGGCAACACATTGATAGTCTCCTTCATCTCCAAATTGAACTGGGTTTAAACGATAGGTAGCACCAGTATTTAATGAAGTATTAGATCCATTTCTTCTCTCCCAGTTTACAATAGGAGCTGGAGACCCCTCTGCTTCACATATAAACTGTTCATCACGACCACTAGTAGTCATAATATCCCCTGCCAGAATAATATATGGCCGGACATATACCGTTGTTTTACTGCTGCCTTCTCCTGCTTCATTACTAACAGTACATTCATACATTCCTCCATCTGATGCATTGACATTAGATATAATAAGAGAAGAAGTGGTTATATTGAGAGAGATTGAGCCCTTTGTCCACGAGAAGGTATTGTTAGGTCCTCCCAGAGCAGAGCAATTGAGGATGATGTCATCTCCTCGACTGACTACTGTTTCATCAGGAGTTATCTCAACTGAGCCTTCAGGTGAAACTGTGAGAGAGGAGGGACATGGATTTGTATAATAATAAAAGAACAATATTAATACTTACTAATGAGAGTTGCAATATCTGAAGTGACAGTGATATTGTTAGATGTGGCTGTACACACATAACCCCCTTCAGCTCCAAATTCCACCGGCATAAACTCTAAGTTACTAGAGTTAGTAATCATGTCAGAAATGATATCAGAACCATCGCTGCGTGTCCACCGATATGACGGGTCAGGTACTGATGCGACAAGGCAGAACATACGAGCATAAGTCCCATTAGTGGCATTAATTGAACGCGGTTGTTCAAATATGATAGGATTTATGAAAATGAAGGTTGTTGCACTAGAATCACCAGCTCTGTTCACTACACGACATGTGTATTCACCCCCATCACCTACTGAGATATTAAACCGACTCAATACTGCACTTGTTTCATTTAACAAAATCATGTTATCATTTCTAAACCATTGAAACATGTTTCCAGGACCACCCCTTGCTGAACATGTCAGATTAACATCTTCACCAGTTGAGAACGATGAATTTACTGGACTAATAGCCACAGTACCCAGTGGAGATACTAGAGACACAGAAGAAATGTATGACAGGATGGTAAAACAAGTAGATTATTAGCTTACTAGAAAGTGTGGCTATTGAAGAGTTGATGACATTAGCTCCAGATATAACCTGACAATAATAGTCACCTTCATCTCCATAGTTGACTGGGTCAAATATCAGTGCAGATGTGTTTCCACCTGTTGTATTGTTACTAAGATCTCCTCCTACTTTAAACCACTGATAGCTTGGTATTGGGAATCCAGCAGCTTCACATGTAAAATTCCTAGCATCAAAATCTCCATCAACCTCAAGTGAACTAGGTTCCATTATAATAACAGGGAAAATGTTAACAGTGAAGTTATCTGTGTCACTACCAGCCTCATTACTGACAGTACATGTGTATATACCACCATCATCAATAGCACTGATACTATTGAGAGAGAGAATTGACTCATTTTCATTTGAGAGATACTGTCCATTCAGACTCCACTGAAACTCATTCCTGGGTCCACCCTGTGCTGTGCAACTAAGCATTGTAAAATTTCCATCTTGATATTCTGACAATGATGGCTCAGCTGTGATACTCACACTACCAGCAGGAGAAACTGAAAGATGGTAGAATGGTAAAAGTAAGAAGTATTTATTGAAATTTCTTACTGAAGAAGTCGAATATGTCGGAGAATATCCCATCAGAAGATGTGCAGATATAAAAGCCTTCGTCGCCGAAAACAGCGGGAGAGAAACTCAAATTTTGACCTTGCGAGATATTCACGAAGTCCAACATAGCTAAAAAATCGACTACAGATCTAGGTTGACAATCGTCGTCTCCGCTGCTACCTGACTCATTTCCCGGCCCGCTTCCCGATCCAATATCCGACCTGCTACCGTCCCCGCGGCTACCCGATCCGCTTCCCGACCCGCTCCCCGAGCCGCTGCCTGCACTAACAGGTGATCCTGCAGATCCACTGTCAGAGCCAGAAGATCCGCTATAGTAGTAGCCCGATCCACTGCCACTAGCTCCAGAACCACTACCAGTGGCCCCAGATCCACTGTCACTGGCTCCAGAACCACTGCCACTAGCTCCAGAGCCAGTGGTACAGTTTTCGTACTCAAACATACGATAGTACGCACCCAGCAAGTCGCCGCTGATAGCCGGAGAAAAGTTGCCTGTGTACTTAAACCAGATGATAGCACTAGACCCGCTGCACGTTAAAGTAACGAAAGAACCATTAGTAGCTGGTAAACCATCTCCAAACACGGTTACTACAGAAAAAGAAACCAGCCCCACCCCTTCTTTGGCAGCAGCTCTAGGCGAAAACTAGCTAGCTTACGGTTCTGGCCAGCAACTCCAGAAGAGCTCCACGCAGCAACAAACAGGAGGAGACAACCCAACACGTAAACTGTCTTCATCGCTCTCATACAGCAGCAAATAGAACCTCCATCCACCGCCGCGCGGCTCTGCAGCAAAACCAGCTTTGACGCCCCCCTAACCGCAGCTCACGCATGCGCAGTTTAAATACCATTAAAAATCTAACCACACTATATAATAGAGATAAAAACACATGGTAATGATTATTGTGTTAAAAATGAGTTCAATGTATTATAAAATACTAACTACTTGAAGTTGTCGTATAGTTCAAATGATTCCAGGTATTCAAGAATAGTCTTGTAGCAGAAGTCAAGTTGAGACTGTAAAACAATAAGTAGTTAATGAGGATAGAGAGTGTTGAGTTGTTACACTGACCTCTGTCTGAACCATGCCTGGTCTCTGGAGCCTGAGGTTCCTGATTGTATGAAATACATCAACCACACCCTCTGTCTTGAGCCTCTCTATTAGAATACTGACTGCTACATAGGTCCCTGTACGGCCACACCCTCCACTGCACGATACAAAAAACAAACTTTTGATAGGGAGAGAGATTGATAGACATACCTGCAGTGAACGACGACAGGTTTATCACCAGAGGTCCTCTGCCATTTCTGGACCTGACCAATCAGATCAATGAGACCAGAACCAGAAGCAGGGACTGAATCTTCTGGCCAATCAGTATACTGGAACTGTTTCACATTCAGTGATGAGCTGTCTTGAGTATCTACAATTTGAAATTCTCTCAGAGTATAGTCTGTAAACTCTGTGGCTTTGCAGAATATGACTTGGAGTTTTCCATATCGTTCTGCTCCAGTAACAGGCCAATAGCGATGGCACTTAGCCTATAGAGAAACATACATTATAACATACAATTGTACTGAGAAACCAACTGACCTTGCCTGCCTCCTTTTCTTTGGTCAACATTACAATAGTGGCACTCTTCTGCTGCCATATCAGTTTCCAGAAGTCATCCTGTGTGTCTGGAAGAGGACCTTGTGTAG
>JAODVQ020072271.1:0-12361 GCA_025400075.2 Phenganax stokvisi
GCACTATTAGAGAATCTATCCTCCTTCTATTCAGTTATGGGCCAGGTCTTAATTTTCTTGGCACTGATTCTGGTTGTCAGTTTTTCATCTCAGCATTGAGTGTACTTCTGACATTGAGATATGCTTTGTTACTAAAAATGTCCAATCGAGGTTACTTTTAGAATTGCTTCTCATTTTGTATATTATCTTTAAATTCTGTTTGCAAGTCGGCTGTGGTGGTTTTTTGCCTCAAAGGTGGTGAAAACACAGGTGTTCTCTACTGAATTTGGGTTGGGAGCATGACATATCTGGAATAATTTCTTTGTTACTCATCACCTCCTATTTTATACTTATTGTCTTGAATCACATATCTCATGCCATGTTAAACATTTGACAATGAATGTAAGAGGTATTCAACCTCCTTAGATATCTTTTGGCTACCCTATCCCAGATTAGTTGTAACCTTCCTCATGACCTTCTCTTTCTCCTCCTTGCCTATAACGTCTTCCTTCTCCACAGCCCTCTCTTACTCCTCATGCATGAAAACAGAAAGAGGAAGAAAGGCAAGGCAAAGGCACATCAAACAATTCAACTACACTCAAGACAGCTATGTGTCTAGTCCCGTTTTGATATGTCTCATATGTATGCGTGCGATAGCGCAATTGATGTGGGAATCGGTCTCATCCCCTGAAGAAGGTCATCGTCACTGAAAGTACTAGGGAAGTATTGTTATTTGACTGATTCTGCGCAATGGCTACTCGTCGCTCACGAACAATCCGAGGTCAACGGCCCTTGCCACCTATGCCCGATCCCGGGGAAGAAGTGGTCAGGAGCGTCGCTCCACCCCCCTCCAGGGGGTCGCCCTCTGCATGAAGGTCTATATAGATCTTTCTTCTGAACCTGTATGAGATTATTTTAAAGTCCAAGGGATAAGCGGCAATGTCACACTGAACACACAAGGACATGATGTATGTTCGGTGTAGTTCATAAAATGGGATATTATTTATGAGAGGGTATGTTCTTGATTTTGCACACACTATCCCTTAAGTTTCTAATACCGACTTTTTGATGAGATAGGTATCAAGAGAGAACTTTGTGTGGCCAGTTATCATAATGTGCAATTGTATACTTAAGTTGTTAGAACTATCCACCTGCGCCATTAACTGCATGTTGATATTTTTCCAGTTATTTAATACATTGAAACTGCGTGGGAGTGGTTTAATTCTAATTTGTGTATGACTTTAACATAATTATTGTGTGCTATCTTTTATGCGTGTAGCGCCTCTTGAGAAGAGGAGTATGGAGTAGATGAGACAGCAGGTAAATCAGCTCTCTTAGCACCGCTACGGTGTCCTATTGAACGAATATCAGAAGAGATCCCATTCACAAAACGGAGTGCTTGAATGTTCCTCAAAAATTCACCCACAGTTGGGTTTTTGTTTACGCTTCCCCTCTGACGTTGGGAAATAGTCAAGAGTGTCCTGAGATACTTAGTTACTCAGGAAAGATGTTACTTCTGGTATGGTGAACACGTATCGTACCAAGTCCAGGAATGATCGTACTATCAAGTCAAAGATACATGTTTGCAGTTAATACCGCCGAGATTAAAAAGCGCACACCTGTTACCTCAGCCCTTCTTGGGTGTCCCTTGACACTAGCATCTGCTCATTCTCGGTGTTTGAGGATGCTTCTCGGTTCATCACTCCCTCTTCCCATTTATCACGGAATTTCAAGAATTCACATTAAGGCCACTGCAATGAGTGTATATAATGTAAAGCTATGAGTGGTTCTTTACTTTTAAACTTTGGTCTATTACTGTTCTGTATGGGTCCTTGAATGGGTTGCGGTTCTTTTTACCCTAAGTGTAGTTTCTCACATTCAAGCAGTCCTGGTATAACAGGTTTATGTGTACACTTTCAATTATTCTTCTTTGCTTACTTATATCTTATAGACTACTAGACTACTAGATTACTACTATCAAGAACAGAAGAAGGACACGATAAGAAGAATATTTTTTCTGGCCTTGCAGTATCATCACACAGTGCAGACTCCTCGTACCCAGCCTCATTATGTGTAGGCGGAAGTGTAGATAAAGGTAGACTAGAACTGAGTGAGACTGGTCTGAAGGAACTGAAAGGGAAGGCAGTCCGTAGTCCATGTTGGAGAGAAGCAGTTGAACAACTAGACCACTCCTGTAAACAACTGAATGATATACAACAGAGTAAACTAGCTGTAGTTTTTGCCAACTGTCACCTTGCTACATAAATCAGGAAGACACACTTACACCTGTACAGAGGAGATGACTGTTATAAAGTGTACAGAGAATATGGATTCCGAGGCCTATCAGACATACACTCATTTCTTTACTCACACTGGACACATCTGTTACTTCATACAGATAGAGCTCATGGAGATCTTAATGTAGGAGCAGGAGAGAGGGGTGGTGGAGGAAACAGAAGTGCTATTAGTGGTGGAGGAGCAGGAGAGAGCTGGAAATAATGAAACTTGAAGAAATGGACAGTGGTGGTGGAGACGCAATGTGCTTCTATCCATGTAACTTTACCATCAAAATATTCTTCAACAGTCCTCATAAAGCTCTTTGGAAGTTTTGCAACGTATTTGACTTCTACTTGAATAATACAGACACCCTGGAAAGTATTACAGTATGCAGTTGTGTACAGATCAATGAAATTATATTGTTTCCAACCTCTGGAAAGGAAGTGGCAGTGGTGGAATTCGTTGTGGTTATTATGTTACTTCTGTCCATCCGCATAGCAATGACAAATGGCCGTACCTTTGGTCCCGACAATCTGTCGCTATCGAATGCTTACTGCAGTAAGTGGCTACTTGAGTAGCCTCTTTCATGAAAAAAGCAGGCAGCCGTCATGCATTGTGCTAGGTAGCATTTATGGAGTTCCATAGTCACAGTCTAGCAACGACTGCCGCCGTCTTCTGTGATTGATCTCACTAACTAGATTGTGGAAGGAATGCCTCTCCGTGATGAAGAGGCACCCATCGTCAATAGAGGCATCCTCAGCGAAGACACCTAAAAGTATAGTAAATGGTACATAAACATGATGTGGTCTTACCTCCATTGTGATTCATTGTGGTGGATACTGCATCCGTTATCTGTGGTGTGTGTGTGCTTGGCCCATCCGGACGCTGTCTCGACAGTGTCAAACATTCTTAGCATGAGATCTTAGTAGCTGAGAGGCCATTGGTTGTCAAAAGAGCCAAAGTAGACATTGAAAGGGTGCTTAACTCGAGAGCGGGAACTGCAACCTCCCTTGTCTAGCCTTTCACCTTTTATCATGTTGCATTTGCACGCCATTGCTACGCAGAAAAAATACAGCTGCTCCTGCTGTGGAACTTTATACGGCTTTCTAGAACCTCCATGTCATCAAAGTTAGACAAAAGCTTGCCCTGAATGTACGGAGTCCTAGAGGGACGGGTCTGTCCTGTAAAGTTCCACAGCAGGAGCAGCTGTATTTTTTCTGCGTAGCAATGGCGTGCAAATGCAACATGATAAAAGGTGAAAGGCTAGACAAGGGAGGTTGCAGTTCCCGCTCTTGAGTTAAACACCCTTTCAATGTCTACGTTGGCTCTTTTGACAACCAATGGCCTAAGGGACATCCCTGGGATATAAATTTGGGATACTGACTTCCACAATCACAGCAGACTGCTAGGCTATATGTGACAGGCTCTGAGAAAACGACCCTTATTGCGGCCGTAGTACATTCGTAGTAGCGGCGGTTTTATAACAAAGTGGCTGCAGAAACGATTTCCGTTTTTTGCCATATTCGTGAAGCTTACTGTACTGTCTAACTTTCCAGAAAGTTTGGGGTCTTTCCTCCGTTCTGTTCCGAAGTTATGGACCCGAGAATTCAAGGCGTTCACCGCCCGTGCGCTTTATTACGCATACAATTTTGACCGGAAGTAGAAATATAATTGCGCGTATTGGCATTTCGCATTGTGGAATGATACTCCGCATTCTGTCCTATAACTCCGTGATAGAATATGCTATTCGTCTAAAACAAACGCTTATCAATAGAGCAAAGATAGCTCTTCATATTTACATTTCAAACTAATTTTCGTGTACATGCGCAATAAGGGTCGTTTTCTCAGAGCCTGTCACATATATTGGATGCCTGCACTGTTTTACAAGACCGCCTGTGATTGTATCAATCACTTAATATGGTCAGTGATCGCTAATAAGTTAGGTATGAAATTTTCTCTATCATTTTTGTTATTCATTGCACTAAAATTAGTGTCATAATTTTCCATCAATTTCTATCAAAAATTAACTATTAGTTTTTGAGCATCAAAATGCGATTTTCTTACCAATATATGTCTACTTCTCCATGGGGTTTCAACTTCTGTTGTAGTACTTTCTTGATATCTTGCATTGAAGGTCTCCTTTTCGGATTGTTGTCCAGATACTGCGCAATCATTTTTAAGACGGGGTTAGAGCTGCTCTTGTCATCTTCCTCGATTCCCAGGTTCTTTCTGACATTGATCATGTATTTTTTCATCACTCCAATTCTGTGACTGCAACAAGCCCCTTTATTGTTTTAATAGCTGGTTCCATGTTTTCGGGTTTTTTCTCCAGTAGTAAAAATACCAATTACTCCGAATGAAAATGAATGGATTGCAGGTCCATCCTCATAAGGGATTCCAGATTTGGATTTGGAACTTGTAGCTTCAGGTGGTAGGTAATTCCGAGCTCCCTCACACTGAGTCATGAGCTTAGACAGCTTCTTTTGAGTTATTATACGGGCTTTGGCCAAGTCGGCAATCTTTGCCACCATACTAGAAGATAGGAGGACATTTTTATGGACATATTTACATGTCTGAACAATGGGTGGAGAATGATCGTGAAGATAAGCCTGTCCATCGGCCACTGTGTAAACGGTTGAGTACTTCAGATCAAGTTTAAATCAGGGTATATATTGTATAGATAATGTATCTAACTAATAATAAAAGTTCACTACGTAAGGTGAGTAACTCCTCCCTCCACGACCTCCTCTTCCACCTGCATGACCTCCTTGTCCTCCTCCTTCTGCTCCTCCTTGCCCATGCCCTATTCCTCTTCTGCAGAACCCCCATCCACCTCCACGTTCTCTAACTCCTTGTCCCAACTTGTTAACTCAGTCTATTCTCTATTATAGATATACTGTGCTACAAATTCATTGAGATGTTCATGATTACGCTTTGTAATGCCGTTAATTCCGCATTAATTCTAACAGATTCACTCATCACTGATTCAGGTGTCACTGTAGTGTATCCTTTTACAAATAGCTTTGCACAGGAGCTACTTACGTTGAGGCCAGGTGCATGCTACTGCTACTGCTGCTGCAGCTGCAGTTGTTGTTGATGTTGGTGGTGGTGGAGCTGTTGGAGCTGTTGGTGCTGTTTGTTTTGTTATTGCTGCTGTTGTTGCTGCAGCTCTTGTTGTCGTAGTTGTTGTTGTTGTAGCTGCAGTTGTTGTTGTTGTTCTATATAACATAAGCTAACATATATACTTGCTATTAACAATAAACCTAGTTTACCAGCTACACCAATGCCGTCGGCCCATATTTTTGCTCCAAAAGAGGCGTGGCTTTCTATTACGGCACAGTCAGTTATTCGAGTCTTGCTGTTATAGCTGTGTAGCACTTGTATTTGTCTATATTTTGCACTTAGTGCTTTTCATTCATATTTCTGTCCGAAGCTGTCCACATTGGTTTCCTGATGCAGAGAATGCCACAGATTACCAGTAAAGAGTCATATGATTTTTGAGATGTACTCTCTGTACACTATAAGGAAGGTAAGGACTTTTTATGAAGTCTCGACGAGCTATAAGCGAGGAGAGTGCCTGAGGTGGTGGTGCTATTTCCCATTTCTCAGAACGAAAAGCAGGCCACAGTAATGCATCATTGTGTCCAACATTAGTCTAGGGTTTGTGTTACCTAGTAAGTAACGAGTCATGTAAAGTCAAAGTGTTATGATGCTAACTATTTTTGAAAGAGATGAAACTAGGAAAATTAGATAATAGCCCCTGTGAATATGATTCCTGTTCTCCTTTCTTTGGTATGGAGCACTTTCTCACATCCTCACTATTCGATCCACTGAGTCTGCTCACTCACCTTCTCTCCCCACTGTTGTAGATAGCCATCATAGAACGTCGTCATTCAACCGTTCCGTTTTTATTAGGTTTCCGCGTTTCGTACCAATTATTGCTTGTGCATTTACGCCAGCAGAAGAGCCGGTGAGTTTCAAGTTTCAATTTTTATGCTAGTCTGCCTGTGTGATCTTGGAGGGCTGTCCACTCCCTGACACTCTTCTTCACTCCATGTGTTTAATCATCTTTGCAATCCCTTACACAGTCGTGTTGTGTCAGCTGAGATTCAGGAAGTGTGGGGGCATACTGTCTGGTTTCAAGATCTTGTCCATGAACTCTCGGACAGGCATTTTAAGAAGGCTGCTCACACCTAATTCTGCAAGAATAGGCTGTACTGATAGTGATTTCTAAATCATTATGTCCCTGTGAAGAAGACGTGACTTGAAAGCTTCACATTTATTTCACGTGGGTGTGATTTGCCAAACCTCCGAGTTGAAGAGCTATGTACATCATGTTCAAATGATCTATTCGGTTGCTGAGTGCATACTCCTCAACACTGTTCAGCTTGTACTAATCTGTGTCAAGTATGTGGGGTCCTTTTTGGTCAAGTTATATGATGATATATGAGTGGTAATCACTCATATCTTTATTATTGTCTTTCTCTCTTACAGTTAAACTGGCTCCAAAGCCATTTTCAATTTAGTGTCGATAGAGGATTGGTCAAAATCTTTGTACCCACAGTTTGTCTCCTTTAGTGTACTGAATGCAGCTTTGAGTTGGTCGATGTTGACTACATTCCATATTGCTGGCCTTTTACTTGAGTTGACAATTATCAACAACTCTTTGACTGGCAGAACTTTCCCACTGGATCTGTAAAGAATGTGAATGGTTTTCAGAGTTAGCCACATATCTGATGTGAATTTATGGATGTTGATCACTTTAAAGCTTTCACATTTTTCGTTTTAACGGTCACTAACAACTACAGTAAATGTACTCTGAATCCTTTATTTTTTCTCCATGTCAGCAATCATTTCTGCGTGGTCTAAAATCAGTTGGTAAGGCCTTTAAGAAGGCTGCGCACACCTACTTCTGCCAGAGAAGGTAGAAGAGGTACTGATCGTCTTCATTGAATCTCCCATCCTTGTGACGGAAACATGACTTGACAGTGTTTACATCTCGTTGGTGAGATTTGCCGCATCTACCACTTGGATAGAGTGCTGCAAAGCACATAACATCCAAATGATCTAAGCGGTTGCTGAGTGCATCCTCCTGAACAGTATTCAACTTATACTGATGTGTGTGATTTACGTTGGGTTCTTTCTGGTTCAGTCGTCGGATGGTATACGACTGGTAAGTGCTCACATATTCGTCACTGTTCTTTTCCAGTACAGTTGAACTGGTACCAGGGACATTCTCGTTAATATGTTTGTATGCAGTTTCAATGGAGGCCTAGTTGATGTCTTTGTACACCCAGTTTGTCTTTTTAAGTTCACTGAGTGCAGCTTTTAGCTGGTCAATGTTGACTAGACCCTTCCAGACCATTTTGCTGATCTTTGACTTGGAGTTGACAATAATAAACAACTCCGGGTCTGGCAGTACCTTCCCCTGCATGCTTTGAGGGAATTGTGACTGGGCACTTTTCCCAAGTAGGTACCGAGCCTAAAAACAGCTTGAAGCGCTTTCACTCCCTGTATAAGCTGTTTGCTAGGAGAGTCCAGTCCCTGCAGCTCAGCAGGAACAGGCTCCACCTCCAACCCATTCAGAACACACCTGGATGGCATGTTGTCACTATTTGGAATAGGTCGACAGTACTGGCACACGTAATGTGTTTTGGAATATGCTCTGCCAACTGACTGCCCCTGGTAGCTCAGTTGGTAGAGCACTCGGCCCGGAACGCCAGGGTGTCATGGGTTCGAGTCCCGCCCAGGGCAGTTCTTTTCTTTGAAAACGATTGTCCTGGATTTAGTTGATTTGTTTGTTGTGCATTTGCCTTGTGTTATATATTTCTCTGTAACAGTCGCTCGCAACTACAGCAAGCATACTCTGGATCGTCCTCTAGTTTTTTCAGCGATCATATCTGCACGGTCTAGAATCAGCTGATATTCTATACCAGGCACGTCTGGGCGCTGAATAGAAAATGACGTTATTTGCGATTGAGGAGGGACCTCCTTGGGAGAGTACTTGACTACACCGTTGAAAGTGGTTGTGTAAGCTTCCCCAGGTACCCCACATAGACATGCAAGAGATTTGAAATCCCCCACTACAAATGCACGATCTGTTTCAGCAATGAATCTATGGCTACCTTGGGTTCTAGATATGTACTAGAGAAATTCTCTTAGTTTGGGATTGTGAGGGGCAGCTGCTCTAAGAGTGTGTAGTTTGTTTCACACCCACTCATAGTACATGCTATTGACTGACCTTTTCTTCCGAGGAAGTGGCTACTCCCGCAATCGTCCCTGTCTACGTGCTTTAAGGCATGACGGACTGAAATTATGCTACCTGAAAAAATTGGCTCGAGAGCAACAATCCTCTCTCTTTCTACTTGTTTTGGGAGTTTGCACTGTTCAGTGCAGTCCCACGATTCCGGTTGCTTCAAATCCTTTTCCTCACCCGTAGTGAAGTGTGTTTTTTCTTGTCTTCCCCCAGTTTCGGGGTCGATGATACATTCTCAAGCAGGAACTGGGTGTTCCTGTAGTGCAGTACGCAGTGTATAAGAGCTATCGTAATAGTACGGCTCTTCCCAACATACATGCTTGCAGTCCCCAAACACGTTAGAAGAATTTTCAAAGTTCTTGACCTTCTCCAAATTTGTAAGAAAGTCATGAACCTTTTCTTTCCTTATGCAGTGGGAAACTTGGTGGACTTTGTTTACAGCGACCTCTCTGCACTGGCAGATGCGCTAGTCTGAACTGGCCTATTCTTTACCTCCTTGATGAGAGACGTTTTCGTATTCATAAGATACAACTGTCTCTTGTATTCATTTGGGGCAGGCAGAGAGTAGCTGAAAGCTGCTCTTTTCTGTGCTGCCTTAAAACATTTTTTTGCTTTAGCAACAATCTTGGCTGCTGCAGTGCATTTATAATATGCTACCATCATTTTTGTAGCCAAACTAGAGCAATGCTTTTGGGCAGTAAACCGCTGCCAAAAGGCATTCTTTGCTGAGGGATTTTGGCCATATCTAACCCGTTCAGACTCTTTTTTAGACTCGGGGTTCTCATGGTATATTATCATTTCTACCCCTTATTTATGATCAGGATTTCCATGGCACCTAACTCTCTCAGCCTTTTTTTTAGGCACAGGGTCTTTATTGTACCTAACTCGCTCAGCCTCTTTTTTAGACTTAGGGTTCTCATTGTATTTAACATGTTTGATCTCTCTTTTAGACTCGGGGTCCTCATTGTATCTGATAATTTCAGCCAGCTTCTTCTCCTCACAATAAGAGGCATAATGCCTTTTTTGAGCGGCACGAATTTTCGAGGCATTATTTGTATCATGTTTTGCGCCTCCTTATTGCTTACCTTGGACTTTTAGTCCTCAGGAATTTGTTTCTCAAACTCTTGGAACCTCATTTTTTCTTAATATTATTATAATAGGATCTTTTATAGTTTTTTGTTTTCCGCCCAGTTAAAACCATGGTAAACAATGGACTGAGCTATGTGCAGGAGCTATAATAATAGCTATATAGTCTACAGACTAATATCAAGCACGTATAGCTACACAAAAAAGAAAAGCACTCACTTCATACAGTCGGGTTGCACGATATCTGTATCCCATCCCTTGATATGATCGAGCACTTTTGTGAGGTCTTCTTGAGATTTTATTATTGCTGGCATGTCTGTCAATGCGTCTCAACAGCAATTCTCTGTCCCTTCACTTCGACATGCCACTGGAGAGTGCTGCACATCACCACATACCTCTCAATAGAGTGACACTGCTGATTACTGCAAAAGCTTTGATGTCTCCCACATCCCCTAGCTTTGTCCAGCCTAAAGTATATGTAATTATAATCGTTAAAATATATTATATACATCAATCCCTCCGTCATTATATCGATGTAGCTACCAGCTTGCCTACGGAGCAACATGTTCTCCAAAGTCAGTTTTCTGGCAATGTTCCTTGCACTTCTTGAGAGATGTCTTTTGTGAGACTTGGAGAAGGCACGTCTGTTATGGATAGTAATTGTTTATTTGTTAATATTTTTATTATTATACTAACTTGGTTGCACATAGTAACTTTATAACTGATAGTAGGTGACTTAAACAGCCAGTAACTAAATCCACACTCACCTTAACTCGTCTGTGTCGGTATCCACTGTGAATCCAAACAAGTGCACCCAAAGCTATACCCGAGATCACTGCATAGTTTCATGCTTTAATTCCATTATACATAGACAGTCTACTATCCCACGGTTGTACTTGTATGGGGCAAAAACACCGTTTATATATGTAATACACGTGTAAATTGCGTGTTTACTTTGGCCCTAAAGAAGTGTTAATATGTTAAACTTAGTAAGGTTCATGTAGTGATCACAATAACAACACACGTTTAGGGCAATGCGTTATTTCGAATTTCCACACAAACAGCGCGCCGTGGCAAAGAAGAAGAGCAGAAAACAAGTAGTATCAGTGACTTCTTACTGCCATGGCACGACATAAACAGCCTGAGAGCCGGGGAAGGTTGTCTGCTAACACGAAGCGAGAAAGAAGGCGTGGTCGACCACTGAGCGGACGCTTTTTCCCGTTTTTACTCTTTGACCTTCTTTTTTACTTTTCCTCGTGATATAACCTATACATAGTCTTGGGTTGATCTGTGGTGGTATTAAAAAGATATTTCTTCATATTAATCTTATGCTGTGCGTTATACCCACAGGAGTTGAAGCGGTCTGAAATACATACAATAACTATTACAGCACTAATTCTACAAAATTGCATAACTTACGTTGTGTTTCCTCTCATCCTTTTCCTCGTGATACACCTCTTCCTTTTCCTCTTCTCTCTTTGTGTGCTTGGCTTCCTCTATAGAAGAATTCTGTCCCATATTTGCCATAGATCCGAATCTTGTGGTTAGCTTTGGAAGTTCATAATAGCGAACAAGTGTAGCATGTCATTGCCTGAAAGGTGGAATTTCAAGTATTCAATTAGCCGGCCAAAAAAAACCCCTTTGATTAAAATGATCTCTGTGTGCACTTACACACACAATATAAATGACACATAGAACTACCCATCATTCTCTCAATGGCGTTAACCCATAGTAACTATCGGCAACCCGTTTAGTAGATGATGACACTGACACATGTCGTTCTTGAATTATGTAATATGCTCTAACAACAGTACTACGTAAAGATGTGTTAAGTCAACCCCAAAGAGATTTACTAAAGCTGACTGATGGAACGTGTTTCTTTTCTGTGACTCAATAATCTACTTGAATTTGATTTGGTTCTGTTGTCATTTTCTTTTGATGTCATAGTGTACCTCAGGAAACATGCCCATCTCTCTTTACCATTTTTCCACTCAAGCCTATTCCGGCTCATGGAGGAGCCAGCCCGACTTCACTCACTGTTCTTGTTTATATTATCAGCAATATGTATCTCGCTGACCTCACTTGTAGTACCATTCTGAGTGAGAGTAGCCTAAGCTGAACCTCTATACGCTATGCGTGCTGACAGTTGAAATTTAATGCTATTTATTCTTTTATCTGTTTCTTAAATTAATGCATTCGTGTCATGTATTTTAATATGTTGCGCGCAATGATTGGGCATGGGTGTTCCGTGCACTACACGGAATTAAATGCGCGTGACACACTATTCATGATTTAATTGGTCACTATAATGGCCGTTGGTGTGCAGCGTGTTCTAATGTATTTTAATTCCTTAATTAATGTTTATTTGTATTGTTATTGTTGTTTGTATTTTTGCAGGTGGTTAGGCAACTGTACTTAACCAGGGAAAAGATGGATACCATGGTACATGGACAGTGCACCTATATTCTTGATCTGTGAGTTAGAGTTATATACTAACAGCTGGCAGAATAAGTTGTTATAAACATATGTTCTCGTAAAATATACAGTACATACTGTATACCGTATAACTAAAAACATTTGTGACAAAAAACTTATGTGAAACGCCGTGTGGAAAGTGCTTTGCGAAAAAACTTTCGCGATTTGTGGCGTGGCACGCCTAAGCGCCCATACTTGTGCAAAATGTCACTTTCAAGGAATTTGAAAATCCACAAATTTTGTGGAAGTTTTTTGTTGCAAAAGTTTTTAGTTATACGGTATGTCATA